>MU864447.1:0-25074 GCA_033296905.1 Podospora australis | reverse complement strand
TAAAAATTTTTTTTATATATTTTTTTTTTTAATTTCTTTTATATCAAATTTTTGGAAAAAAAAAAAAAAAAAAAAAAAAAAAAAAAAAAAAAAAAAAAAAAAAAAGCAAGAAGGGGGTGGTGACAAGATTGCATAGCGGTCGATGCCGCTGCAGATGTAATAACATGTGGTGGTGGTGATGGTAGCGCGCGTAGCTTACCTCGCGGTCGTTCGAGTGGTCCATCTTTCTCTTTCTGCCCTGACCTTGAGTAGCAGAACTGTCGTCGTCGTCATCATCGGCGCCGGGCATCATGTAGGCCCTTTGTTGCTGTTCGATCAGCGCCTCGTCGATGATGGGTATCCAGCGCTTGAGGCCCTCGTCGAACTCGAATTCGGTGCCATCTTCTTGCACGGCGATGTACTTGTTGTCGAGCTTCGAGTAAGAAATGCGCTCGTCCTGGTCAAATTCGTTCTTGTTCGTGGGGAACGTCCAGTACTCTGCTTGCTCCGCCATGGTCGCGCGACGCGTTGGAGATTAGTGTGAAGAATGTATTTTGTTTTATGTGGGAAAAGGGAAAAGGGAAAAGGGAAAAATAGAGGACGGATTTGTTTGCAAAAGGATGAAAATGGAGAATGACGTTACGCGACCCCCAAACGGTTGAAGAGCTGGGGTACCTGAACCAGCTAGTCTAGGCAGAGGACGGCCCCGCTGCCGGGCTTCTGAGGAGTGAGGACGAAGCTCGGGCGAGCTGACCATCATCAGACCGGACAGGACGGGACTTCTTGGAGAATCCGCGCTTACCACAAGATATTACATACATCCATGGCTGCAGAGAAATGTGTGATTTCCCTATGAATGCGATTATGTCCTTAGTTGGTACATTTACGTGCTTCTGCCTGGGCCAATCTATTTGGCCATTCAGTCGCTCTCAAACTTATTGCGATGGTACATCTAGTAGCCTCAACGACTTTTACTTCTTCTGTACAGTCTTCTTCACACCCTCAACAAAGGCTTCGACGGCCTCTCCACCACCCAGCGGTACTGATCCACCTTTGACGCGACCACCGTTCTCTACTGCAATGCCCAAAGCCTCAGAAACGGTCGGCAAGCCACCATCACGCAGCGCAGATGTCAAACTTGCCAGGCTCTGGCTGAACTGAGGGCTCCGGAGGACCTTCTTCAACAGTGCGCGCTTCTGGGGCGAGCTCATGGCCTGCTTAGCTGCCTCTACAGACTCGGAAGATGGTTCTTTGGGGATGGCATCTCCATTGTCGCCTTGCTGCGTGAGAACCAGCACCGTAGGTGGCAGGTAGCTCAGCAGGTTGTCGACGTACTCATCGCTGGCATTATCCAGCATGGGAATCGTGGTAGAAGTCTCTAGCAGGTCGTTGAGGAGGGGGTACAGCTTCCCTTGAGCAGACTGCCCGCCGGCGGCGCCACCCTTGTTGTGGAACGCAGGGTTGCTTGAGAGGGACTCTATGAGAAGTCGCATGGCATCCGAGTTGAGGTTGTTGCTTGCCCTGCACGACAGATAAAGTGTCAGCACTTGCTCGACTTGATACAGAACAAAAGAAGGGTAAAAGAGGAGAAAAAAAAAGAAGAAAAAAAAGGAGAGAAATCAAGTGGCGCTATGAATTAACGCTGCTTCTGAGCCAGCTGCTTGTTGCGGCTACTGTTAAGATTACACGAGAACTGCCAGCTTTTCTCTATCCCCTCTTGCGAGAGCCCTCTCTGCATCCAAGCATAGAAGTCGTATAAAAGCCATCGCAAATCCATGGGTAGAAGAAAGTATCACCTACGCTCTCGCACCGTCTGCCCCTCCGTCTCTAGAGTCCTCGCCCTCTTGCCGGAAATCTCCACCGGTAGCGCCAGGGCCAGCACCGCCCGTACCTTGGTGATGACTGTGGGGATCGCCATGGCCCTCGACATCTTCCATCGTCTCGTCGTCGTCGGCGTCCCGCCGGGCATCGCCACCGTCGTCGTTGTTGTTGCGGACTGAGGCCAGCTCTGCATTCACATCCACCTCCTCGCCCTGCAATAGCTGGTCGACAATCTCTCCAACCTTCTTGTCCCTCGGGCTGAGCCAGGCCGGGTCGCCGCTGCGACCTTGCGCCTTGGACTGAAGCCAGAAAATATGTCTCTGGGAAGAGGAGCTGAATTTGAGGACGAAGATGCGGGCGTTGGTCTTGGCCCCGGCTGCTTTGGGCGTGCGTGTGTCGTATGGAACAAAACTCGCGTCACCGGGAATCATAGTAAGATCGAGGTTCGATTCGTCATTAATATCCGCGGATCTGGGCCGCCAGCAGAAATGGACGAGTTCTATTCGAAAGTCCAAAAGGTTAGCACGCAAGCTTCCATGGCGTTGCATAGCCAGACAGAACAGCTCGGCTGCATTCGTACGTACCATCTTCTGAGTAGAGATAAACGTAGCCTGGTGTGAGATCGCACTGAACCTTCCATGGCTTTGGGGAAGACTGGGAAGACTGGTCAGCCAAAGCGGTGCGGTCAGTAAGGGAGAGTTGCGAACGAACGAACCTCATCGAAGTCGCATTTGCCCGCCTTGAACGTGATGAGTAGCGTTTTTGACATTGTCGCGAAGGTGCGGTGCTCCCGGTGAAACCGATGAAAGCTTGAAGAATGTCTGGCAATGAAAGCTGCAGTACGAGAATGGAAATTATGAGTGATCCGGCAATATTTCAAAATGCGGTGCGGCTGTTGTGTTGGGTAGACTAGAATGCTGTCGAGGTACGAAGTTGAAGCTGTCAGTGCCGCTTCCATGTCTACAAGGCTCCTGCGTTGACGCCAGCGCCTGGGATGTACCAAGTGCGCAAACACATCTACACTGTACCCTACACAGTGGTATCGTGTCTTGGCAATAGCAAGAGTATGATTGATCATCAACATCGATTATTACAAGATGAAACGAGGAGATTCATTTACAGAAAATCTTGGGGATGCATAAAATGTACTGTGTCTTAAAACCATCGTCATCCAGCCATAATAAACACCTACCCGGAGGGCTTTCCACTTGGCTGCTGCTTCGGACTGTCATCATAACTGGGCTACAAACGAATTCAACACCTCATAGCTGCACCTTCACTATCACAAACACGACATAACTTTATGGACGGGGTCTTCTGAAGTCTATCTATGTCGATGAGTTTTTGAAACTACAGTAAAATGCTGCGAATCAACTTTCAGATGCTGTGTGCCACAAGAGGTATTAGGGGATTATTGCTTGAACCTCACAGATTCCCATCTAATCCCAAAAGCTCTGTTATGAATGTAGTTTGCTGTGGGTGTTTTGTCTCTGCGTAAGGGGTATGTGTGTGTGGGTATGCAGAGGGAGAGGAAATAGCTTCAAAACACCAGTTAGCCATCAACCTTGTTATTTCCATGTCTCGAGGACCTCATCTGCATAATATGCTCTTTGAGCTCACGTTCTCGATCTGCCGAGTTCTTTGCCTCCTACTGCAATCATGTGTGTTAGTCTAGACTATCTGGTACTCCTTCCGTTTTTAGCAGTCAACTTACGTGCTTTGGGCGTGAAGCCACCGTCGTACCATTGTTATGGGAAGATCGGGGTCTATCTTCAGCCTCTGAAACATCAGCCGATCTATTCCGCGGAGAAGAATGTGCAGAAGCGGAAGAGGCTCGCCGGCCTCGGCCCCTTGGGCTCTTTCTGTCTGGGGAGCCACTGTTGCTGCGCCTTCGGGGAGTTGCTCCACTATCGCGGGATCGACGCCGAGGAGACCGAGAGCGACGCTTGCCGCCGTCTGAACTAGCAGGACTGATACTGCGGGTCACGCTTCGAGACCGGCTCCGACTATCGCGTCTTCGGCGGACAGGCGTCACGCTTCGACTGTCTCTTCTCGATCGTCTAGGGGGGGTACGACTGCGGCTGCGGCTGCGGCTGGGGGACCTGGAAGAGCGTGATGAGCGCGAAGAATACGAGGGAGATCTGCTATAGCGGCGACTCCGGGTCCTCGACGGACTGCGACTGCGGCTCGGGCTGCGACTGCGGCTGCGGCTGCGCGAACGACTTCGGGTGCGGCTCCTGCTGCGGCTCCGACTGACTGACGGAGAGTAGCGGCGACGCTTGGGCGAAGGTGAGCCACGGTCAGAGGACACCGACCGAGTGCGGGCGCGACGAGCGGCTTCTCTGGGTGGAGACCGGCGTCTCTTGGGGCCGTCGCGATACGGGGGTGGTGAACGGGATCTCTGACGACGTCGAGGAGGGGGACTAGCCGACCTCGTAATCGACCGTCTGTGTGCGTCCACACTAGGACTTCGGGATAGAGACCGTGACCGCGATCTTGATCTAGATCTGGATCTTGCCGGAGAGGGTGATCTCCTCCGTCGATCATCGCGTCGTCCCCCAACTCCTCCGCCACGGCGAACGGGCGAACTGCCCCGCTGCGGCACGTACGTATCCCGTTCTCTGAATCCACCGCCTCTCGGTCCTCCTCTGCCTCCTCTCTCTCTGTACCTTGGTGGTGATCTTGATCTTCTGCCCTCACCGCCACGGCCAAACCGGTCATCACCGCGTCCAAATCTGTCACCGCCACCCCGCCACGAGTCCCCTCCACGGCCGCGACCACCACCTCCCCTCCCACGGTCATTGTTTCGTCGGGCCTCCATCTCTTCTCTCCGGAGCCGCGCCTGCTCGGCAGCCTTATCTGCTTCGATCTTTTCCTGCATAAGCTCGAGCTTCTTTGCCTCTAGCAGTTCTTTTGGAACACCCTGTGGCGACGTCTGCGCACTAAGCAGAAGCTTCCACATCTCCTTGCAGAACGAAGGCGTGTCCTTGTCGAGAAAGCCAGTAAGCTGAATTTGGAGGGACTTGATATCGGGCTGGATTGGGTGATCATGTCGTCAGCACACTTCTCCTATGCATTAAGCCATTGTATTTCTCGTGGTTAATTCAGGTCAGGAGAAAGAGAACTCACGTATCGCCCGCCCTCGATGAGATTGAAGACAAGCTCAATCACCACATCATCATCATTTCCCAGGATCTCGGTAATGCGGCCGGCAATCCACCTGTTTTGTTGATTTCCGTCCCGTCAGCAAACATGATTCCTCGTCCAATCGTGTCAACCAATCGCTTGAACTGGTAAACGAAAATTAAAACATACTTCTTCATGACCTGCAGGTTGACTTTGGTCATGTCCACCTTTTGATTAAACTCCGGCGGGAACTTGGTGCTCTTTAAGAGCTTCGCATCGACACCCGTCGCCATCTTCGGATGCTCTCGGCTTTCGCACGGTGACCGTTCACTTTGGGTTCGGTGGAGGTACTTATGATTTCTCGGTTCGGAAATCGGCCCGCTATATTCGTCAGATGAAAACTGAAAAGAAAACAATGTCGAGAAAAGAAACGACCGAAAAGAAAATGAGGTCGTTTCACTGTCGGTCAGTCAGCGATACCGGGACAGTGGAAAGAAAGTTACCAAAACGCGCTTCCGTGCTGCTGAGCAACCCAAGCAAGCAAGCAAGAAAATCTTGTGGGTCGCGGGTTTTCAACTTTCCTTGCAGCCAGTGGAGACTGGAAGCTTTTGGCTTTTCTCCACCGAGAGCACCAACGCTAAGGAACTAGACAGGGGGGGGGGGCAGGGGTGCTGTAAGTGACAGTGCGGGGCGAGCGCATCATTCAAGTGCCAGAGTGTCGTGTGTCCTTCCCGTCTTCTTCAACGTCCCAGACAATAGGTTGAATCCATGAGGAGAGGGTGTATCCAGAGACAATAGGCAATAAATTTCGCTGTAATTCATTCGTAGTTTCCTGCAGTCTATGACCAAAAGCAGCGTCTCAATGAGTGTCCCCAATCCCTGCGCAATCCAGGTTGCTTTGCTGTGCTCCCCAGATATCATGCACAAACCATCATAGCAAGCACAGAAACACAAGCTGTGACCAGCCATACTGTAAAGACAGTCCTTTCTTCCCTCTCAATACTGTCGCACAAACTTTTGTCTCTCCTTACGTGAACTTGTACTCCAACAACCAAAATCCATTATCCCCTTCTCCGCTGTTGGTGTTCCATGTCCCAGCTTGTACTGTATCAATCGTGGTACTGTAAAAAGAATAAAACGCCTATAAACGCCCGTACGAAGTATGTGCCGGTAAACTTCGATACTATAATTCCACCGAACCTGCCCTAGTCGATGATAAATTCCCCTGATGCCTGCCGCCATGTCGTGAAGCCAAGTCGGTAGGTGTACCTCATCAACAGCTACGAACTCTTGGGGTATATGTATTTGCTCCTGCTACTTTCACCACCAGCGGCTGCGGCGGATGATGGGGTACTCTCCTTTTTTTCTTGTTGCTGCCTGGCCTGTTGTATCGCCGCGATCTTGTCTCGGAGTTTTAGGAGACTCCTGTTGTCCTGGTCCTTGAGTTTGGCTCGGATCTCGTACAGCGCCATCAGTGAGCCGGCTCGGTCGACATCATCTTCGCATGAATGCTATTCCGAAATCTTGTTTAGTCTACAACCAAAGTCTTCTGGGGGCTAGGGAGATTCTCACCTCGTCTCTGTGGCGTGGAGTGCCAGGAATTGAGCCGTACGAAGAGTTGGCGCGGGTGTTCGGCGGCGTCAGAATGCGACGGCCATATTTATCAAACTTAGCCGGCGAAGCAGTGCGGGACAAGAACGACGTGGACGCGGAACCTATTGAACCAGCAGAACCGGTACGGTTGTGGTGTCGCTGGTCGGGACGGATCGGTGGGCGTGCCGGGTTTTCGGACTGGCTGGCATCAGGTAAAGCGGTGGCAGCGGGCTTGTTGGCGTTTACCAAAGCGACAGCGGCTGAAGCTTCCTGCTATGTGGGATTTTAGCACCCTTTTCCATCCCTATACGAAGTAACTCCTTGGAAATTCGAAGAACGTACCGCCGCGTTGAGGTCGCTGAGGTCTGCCAGCATCTGCGCAAGCTGAATACTCTCCATCTTGTCTATGGTCCCCAAATAACGCAAATAAGTTGTTGTTTTCGAAACATGTAATAAAGTCGGTGTAGTCGTCCAAAGAAAGGCTCTATGTGGTTGTAGAGGGGTTGTTGGTCTGCCGAGTGTCGGTCGGGAGGTCAAGACGTTGAGCGTGACGTCTTTGTTATGGATTCCGTGGCCTGAAGGAAATCCTGGTTGGCTTATGTGTGGTGTCACAAAACCGAGATTTCCCGGGTGAGGCGAAACGAGCAGAACAGCCGCAGCGGTTGTATTATGCCATCACCAAAGGAGGCCCCTTCCACATCGAATCGGGAAGAAGGGGGTGCCGTGTGCGGGAGGTGTGGGTGGTTTTGCGCAACGTGAAATCCTCAGAAGGCTGAAGATCCAGGTCGCTCTGGTCGTCCAGCGCTGGAGTCCAGGAGCTTTGGCTTTGTCCAGTGAACTCTAGTGGGGGTTTATAGTGGGTTCTTGTTCCGATGAGGGGCCGGCAACTTCCATTGGCTGGCTGATCAGACCCCCATGCGGTGTGTGCATGGTTGCATGGAACCCCGCATTCTGATATCTGCAGGGAGACCCGTCCAGGTTCTCTTTGAGGCTTTTCTATTGAAGATGCGGGATTGAACAAGCCCATGCCGTCCATCTTGAAGGGTCTTGTCGATGACTGAAAGAGCCCCTTTGATCGCGCGATGCTGGCTTCCCCGTTTCCGAGCGCCTTCCCACATGTGAACCAATCCTGTATGACTCGAGATTTTCCTCCATTAAGCGGCATCGGAGTGGTGTGGTGATCGCTCGCTTTCTTCTTCAGTGCGTCCGGAATTAGAACCAACATATGGATGTTATGGTATGGAAATGTCAAGCGGTTTGTAGCTGGTCATCCGGCGCAGCAATTATCCATTTCTGCCACCACAGCATGGGCAGAGAGCATTTCGGAACTCACAGGGTGACAGTTGTTCGTATGTCCGCTGCTGCTACGGGAATACCCACAACTCCACTCAACGCTTCATTTGAAGCATTTAGCATCGGCTTAACTGGTGCGAAAGATGACAGAAGCTAGGGTTTAGTCAAGGTAAAAATCGCTACGAAGTAATAAATGTGGCAAACGTCAATTGCAGCAACAAGGTATCTCGGTGTTTAGGTCCATCGTCATCGCCAGGACCTCTCCGCGACAATCCTTCTGCGTCGGCTTTCCGGTGACTCCTTTACGAACCCGCGGATCGACTTTGACAAAACAATAAACTCCTGCAACTCCTGTCGGAACCCTTTTCTTACTGCCGACGGGTATAGGTTCGTAACTGCGGATTGGCCAATTGAAAACCCCGCGTAACCAGAGTTGTGTTGACGAGCTGTGTGTGCGTGTGTGACTCCAAACAGGTTGACGGGACGTCCCTGTATCTTTCCGTGTCACTTCCAGTATATAAGGAGCGGGGAAAGGGACCATAAAAGTCGTCAAGATGATGATCTTTCGGAGAGGCATGGCCACTAGCACAATGGCATCACTCAAGAAAGCTGGCAAGGTCGTTTGCATTGGTCGCAACTATGCGTATGTTTTTCTCCTCTCATAACCTCAAAGGGATTCGTCCTAGACAGTGACAATGAATTGAAGTTTCGTAAGGCTAATTCCGTGTTCAGCGACCATATTGCAGAGTTGAACAGCGCTCGGCCCAAGCAGCCCTTTTTCTTCCTCAAGCCTCCTTCCTCTCTCCTGCCTCCTGGCGAGGGTCCCGTAATCCGGCCCAAGGGAGTCGACCTTCATTATGAGGTCGAACTTGCTTTGATCCTGGGCAAGCGGGTGAGGGATCTTGATTCAAAGGACGAAAAGGGGGCTTTGGATGCGATTGAGAGTAAGCCACCGCCATCCTATCCGTATCCGCACACAGAACAAAGAGAGGCCCTAACGTCATATTTCAAGGCTATGCCCTCAGCATTGACATGACTGCCCGCAATGTCCAGAACGAGGCCAAGAAGAAGGGTCTCCCCTGGGACATTGCCAAGGGCTTCGACACCTTCCTCCCCATTAGCAACATCATTAAGAAATCCGCCATACCGGACCCGCACAGCATTGAGCTGTACCTCACCGTCAACGACAAGGTGCAGCAGAACGACTCGACCGAGCTGATGCTCTTCCGGATTCCCCAGATCCTTGGTGACATCTCCAAGGTCATGACCCTCGAAGCTGGCGACATTATCCTGACCGGCACCCCCAAGGGTGTTGGCCCCGTCGTGCCCGGCGACATCATGCGCGCCGGCATCCGTGTCAATGGAAAGGAGCTGGAGGAGGCCAAGATCGAAGTGGCCGTGGAGGAGTCTACCAGCTCTTACCAGTACGCTGAAACATAAGCAGTATTGATTCACGACCTATCTTGTGGAAAGAATATATTGCACATGTAGAATAAGACTCTTGCTTGTAACTTGAACACGCATATCCAACGGCATTTACTCGAGGTTAGGATCCTGAATGCTCCCCGGCTTAGGGCACCAGTCCGCCACCTCCCCACAAGCCTTACACTTCCTCGTCTCCTCGTCCCCCTTGAACTTTTCCACGGCAGCCTTGATCTGCGTACCCAAATCCGTGCAGTGGAACGAAGCCTCATGCACGATTTCTTTGCAGTTGGCGCAGTACCACCTCATGCGATCAATACTCTCTGCTGGGCGCTTTTGCTCTAGCACAA
The DNA here is from genome assembly GCA_033296905.1 of Podospora australis. NCBI lineage: Eukaryota > Fungi > Ascomycota > Sordariomycetes > Sordariales > Podosporaceae > Podospora > Podospora australis. Next base: position 15,490 of record MU864447.1, on the reverse strand, counting down.
TTCCCACGGTGTTCGCAAACCGTATGGGGTTGTGGGGCGTGTTGGGCGGCAGCAGGAACATATCGCCTTCCCGAATGATGATGTCTTTGAATTCTGCACCATCGACGACTTTGAGCATCATGGCCCCTTTGTACTGGTAGAACCACTCGGGTGTCTGGTTGATGTGGTAGTCGGTGCGGGCGTTCGGGCCACCTACTATCTATGGACGTGTCAGGAAAAGGTTGTTGAAAAGGGGGAGAAGATGGGATGGAGAATACCATGACGGTGAAATCCTCATTGTAGACGCAGTAGTTGTTGATTGGGGGTTTGAGGAGGTGGGAGTTTTCCTCCAGCCTGGGGTTTGTGGTGAGTTACACAGCATGTGAGACTAGGGGAGACGGTGGATTGCATACCACTTGGGCAGGTTAACTGGTGTTGAGAGCATTTTCGTTGTGTATTTTTCTCTTAAAAAGTGTAAATATCTTTTCAAGTATGAAGTCAGTCAGTCGAGGATCCCAAAAAGAGTGTAAGTGATTGATGATCTGAGGGAGTATCTCTGTCCTGTAAAGCAAGCTCTGAGTCTTAAGAGACGAGCGGATATCATCGGCCGTTCTAGATTCCAAACCACACTTACAAGCGCAATTAATCCGTGTAACCGTTACTAATGCGATAACAAGCTACTGTGAAATTGATATCCTACTATGGTACAGCTTCAAGACCTCAACCTCACGTGATCAGATAACTTCCCCATACTGCCAAACTCCCCTCCGTCATGACCCTGCCAAACTCATCTGATGCCGATGTGGAATTGCCCCGCACTCTCCGAACCTTGCCGAGATCTGATGGTTCAAACGTGGGGCACCGGTTTACTTGCATAACCCATGCCAAGCCCGTTGTTTGGTTCTCTGGTTGCCAGGGGGGAGCTTACCGGTAGTCTAACTGGAACCTGCAGGGGTCTGATCACGCTGTCCTTCTCTGCCACTCAGTCTCAATCTCATTCTCATTCTCATGTCCAATATCCATCTCATTTGATATTGAACACTCACTCCTCGTCTCATACCCAGCAGAACTCCTATAAGGCAAAAGACGAGGAGAGCAGGAAAAATGGATCACTCCCACCACGACCACGACCACGCAGCTATGCTCGCCGGCGAAGACCACTCCTCCCATCACGCAGGAATGGACCACTCTCACCATCACGGTCACGGCAGCGGCAGCAGCGCGAACACCTGCAATATGAACGTATGTTTACCCCACCTCCCGTCTCTCCCCGCCTCCTTCTTCCCCTTTTCAACCTTTTCTACAAATATCCCCCCTCCCCCGCCTCACCTCCCTCTGTCTTTTTCTTCTCCTTCCTTCTCTCCGGCCCCTTCACCCAAGGCCAACATCGTTCATAATGCAAGAAAACTAACGACATGAGAGCAGATGCTCTTCACCTGGTCCCACGAAAACCTCTGCATCGTCTTTCCCCAATGGCGCATAACCTCGACCTTCTCCCTCATCTTGTCTCTGGTCGCCATCGTCGCCCTAGCAGCCGGCTACGAAGCCATCCGTGAGGGCGTCCGCCGCTACGAGACCGCCGTAGCAAAACGCGCCGAAACCGTCCCCCGCCAGAACAAGGATGACGTAAAAAAACGCGCACACGTGGTCAAGGCCGTGCTCTACGGTTTTCAGAATTTTTATGCGTTCATGATCATGTAAGAACCTACTCATCTTTCCTCTCCACTCCTTCTCTTTTGCTCCCCCTAGCCTCACTCACCCATAAAGGTCCTCTCTCCTCCTATTATCTCCCCCAGTTTCTTTTCTTGATCCCCCTGCCCCTCACATGAGATAGATATATTGCCTTTACTAACACTTACCCCCCAAAAACAAAAGGCTGATCTTCATGACCTACAACGGCTGGGTCATGCTAGCTTGCTCCATTGGTGCCGGCTTGGGGTATCTCATCTTCGGCGGGGAGACTACCATTGCCAAAGAGACGGCTTGTCATTAAATTTTTTCTTTGTCTGCTGTATGGCAAGCAGCAGAGATTGTAGCACTTGTCAGATACCCCCCATCGTTGCTTTTACGCTTGCGGCTCGTCAAAACTCTAGATATCATCCAGGACCTTTGCTACAGCTTCTTGACGTCATGAAGCTGTAGCAAAGGTCCTGACGGAGGCAGCTAGATGCGCAAGTAATAGAGTTTTTTATGTCTCTCTCACGATGTTGTAAGATTAGACGCCGAGATCTAGGTAGGCTCTCTAGACCACCCAAATGCTCCTCTTTCTTTATGGTCGAGATAAAGAATCAAACCAAGGCGAGAGAAGAATCACATCTTACTCCCCTCCTCCTTCTTCTTGATCACCTCAGCAGCCTTCTTGATATCCGCACCCGTAATCGTACTCCCCCTCCTCTTCTTGGGACCTAACCTCCCCAGTCTTTCCAACCCTTCAATAATCTTCTCATCGCCAAAGTGGGTATTATGCTCAAACTCCGGCTTCTTCCCGTACGCCACCGTCGCCGCATCCACTAGTATTCTCGCTGTCATGCCCCACACTTTATACCTCGGGGCCATGGTTTCGTCTTCCTTTGCGTCGCTCTCCTCTTCGTCCCCGTGCTCACCCAGCGCAGCCAAACCTCCGTCCCTTACTTTGGGCTTCGTGACCCGCTGGTTTGTGACGGGGACATAAAAGAAGTGCATGCGCCACGGCTCGTCGTGCCACGTTGTCCAGCTCCCCTGGTACCAGTCCCCTTCTGGCAGCGGGGGATCCGTTTCATCCTTTTCTGTCAAAAAGTTGTGAAAGGGCGCAGAGAAGACGGCTGCTACTTCCTTGGCGTCGAGACGGGGGATCAAAGACTCTTCTACCGTGGGAGTACTTGACAGTTCACCGCCGACGGGCACAGGTGGCTCGGTAGTGTGCAGAAGCGCAACGCAAGGGCGGACGACAAGTTCCGTACGAGCAAGGTTCGCGGGGAGGTAGCAGAGGTGCTCGATCCGGAACGGGGCTGGGATCTTGGAGTCGTCCTCGGGCAGACCAATTTCTTCCCATGCCTCGCGGCGTGCGATTTGGTAGGGGGTTTCTTCTACCGCGTCGGCTTTGCCTCCTGGTAATGCGGCATGTCCTGTGTTTTGGATCGCCCTTATTAGTCTTTCTTGTCGCACCAGGAAAGGGGGGATGTAGGAGTAAGTACCAGAAAAGCTCCTGAGACTGGCAGCGCGCATGGTAATCACCACGCGCAAGTCGCCTTTCTTATCGGCATAGAGGAGCAGGAGAACGGCGGCCCTCCTGCTAACGGGGAGTCGGTCCCACAGGGGAAAAGGTGGTGGCTTGAAGGCTCTCAACCTTGCGACGGCGGCCTTGGTTCGTGATCGATACATGAGCTTTTGTATTCTTCTTTGGGCAAGTAAAAGTGGTGTTTTATATGTAAAAAGATTTCAAGGAACAAAACTGACCGCCGATGCTGTATTCAGCGGTGCCATGGTAGAGTAATCCCAGTAATATGATCCTTCGTCTTTTTGTTGTTGTTCCTCCGATGCTTCGTCGGTATCGTTATCGTGATCTTGGTTGTTGTTGGAGCGTGGCTTGGAGTTGTAGTTGTTGTCATCCGAATTCGGAGGGTCTGGCTGTTGATCAATCTTATGGATAGGAAATGCGTCGACGTCAGCAGCTTGTGCTTGTGCCTCTTCTGCCACGGCGGAACCACTGCTCATATTTTCGGGTAAGCTATATGCGGGGTGAAAATATGCTTATGTAGATAGGTTCTCTATTTCCTTAAGGTCAGGGCGAAACTCTAAAAGATTGAGGAGAAACAAAGTCGGATAAGATTAGGTAGGATTAGGTACGGTGACGACAGACAGGGCACAACCACACTGCTGAATGCGGGGGAGGGGGATCCGGGAGTTGGAAACCGATGTTTAGGGGAAAATGGGGGTTGGACCTCGGCCGGCTTGGGCATTTGCTTGGAGTGGTGGGGGAAGTACATAGAGGCACTTGTGACGTCAAGTGAAGGGATGCTTGCTTATTCGATAAGGGACAGATAACATTGTTGACTTGTTGCCCCTTTTTGATTCATCCCTTTCCACACACACCATCTACCACAACTTGAGCCAGCCCAATTTCTTTGTATGTACATACCTGTCTACAGTAATATATACACAGACAATAAACTCCAGCTTATCGTAAAATACGCTTCAGCGGCACATATATCAAACTCTCAGACCCTATCACAAGACGGGCCTGACCCCATCCTGCTCCATAATCCGGACTTCATCTCTCGTCTGCCACCTTCTCTGACTTGTCCTCGAATGGGAACCATCCACGCTCGGTCTGGGACTATTATTCCTCGAGGGCCTCATAGGGGCATCCAATCTCGAAATCTGAGGGGTGAATGGTCCCAGAACAGCCCTAAGTTGAGGGCTGCTGTCGAGGAGCGGAGGCAATGATTCTGGCGTGCCCTGCCCGCCGCTGCTTTCTCCAGGCGAGGGTGTAATCTTTGGAGTACTAGTGCCAGACTCGTAACTACCCACACCGGGGCCCATCCAAATCCCCTGAAAACTATTGTTGTCCGGTTTTTGCACGACAGGACTTTCGACGTAGTCACCCCCAAAGACGCTTATAACGCGGTCACCGGGAAGCGCTTTGGTTACCTTCTGTTCTTGGTTCTTCTCTGCTTGGGATTCGTTTCCACCTCTCATGCCCAGCAGTGGTGATGGTCGATGGAGTGGATGACGACGAGGAGGTCGAGGGGGTGATTGAGAATCGGCATTCTGGCGGTGTCCGTGCTGGTGTCGGACCGCAGGGGAGGGCGAAGACGAGGAAGAGTGAGATGTAACTGCTAGAGGGCCTTCCTCGCGGCTTCCCAGCACCTTACCTCCTTCACCTAAGACTATGATCTGGCTTTTGAGCTTTTGACGACGTCTTTCCTCGGTCCCGCGGAACTTTACAGTGCTGCTTGCTAGCTCGACAAAAGAATCAGCCTTGCGAGCTAGGGCTGAGCCAATGGACCGCCCCGAACTACTGGTTGTCTCGGGAGACATTCCGAGCAGCTTGGCTGATGACGATCGCTTTCCGTCCTGTGAATACTCAAGTTGCGAATCGGTCATGGAAAGGGGTCGGGTCCCTCGTAGAACAGTATTATATGGCCCAAGTGGTGCTTCTGTATCCTCGGGCAGCGGTGGAGACAGTGGTGAAGGCTGAGCCGAGGCTCTTTTGAACACTCTGGAGAGTATCGAACTGTGCCTCTTGGGACTGTACGGAGAATCAGTTGAGGATGACCACTTTGAAGAAGGGAACGGCTCGTCGGTGACACTGGACGGCTTAGGGCTGATCGTGATGGTTGTTGTCACAATATCATCGGCAGGATGGCTTTGCGCTGACTCTGGAACCGAAATAGGTATCGACTTTGCGCCCATAGATGAACGGGCGTCAATGGAATACCAGCTGCTGTGTTGAGTGCTGTATTCCTGGGGGAAAAGCAGTGGTGATTCGGCTTTCCCAGAACCGACGCTGCCAAAGGTGTTGGTGCTTACGGCACTTGCATGGCGAGATCGAAGATTATAATCTTGCTCGCTCGTGACCCCAGAACCTCGTTTGAGTCTGGCATGCCAGGTTGGATGCAAGTATTCCCTAACGCTTTCCTCCGAGGGGTGATGCGAGTATTTCGCAGACTGTTTCTGATTGGCGACGAACGGTGATTCATGGTAGTGTTGCATACGAGGAGCTTCAAGCCCTAGCCCTGTATCTAGGCTTGTTCTTTCCTCTGGCCCTTCACTGTCGGGCCACTGAAACTTCCGGCCATGTAGTATCTGATTGAGACTCGCATGCTTCGACTTCTTGTTCTTCCGAAGATCAACGGGCGAGTTAGGAGGGGTCATATTACTTGACTCGGTGGTAAGTTGTTTTGCAGCACTGTGATATAGTTCCTGCGCAGACTGCGCAGAACCATGATGACCAAAATTGGCGTCGTGTATTGCTGACCGAGGTGTTTTCTTGTCCCCGAGAGATACGCCAGGACTCGGAGTCTTTTCCGGAGGTGGCGTCCTAACACGCTGAGAGTCGGACTTCTTGTTTCGCCTGAGGCGAAGTGGCTTAGGAATGCTGGATGATGACTCTTTTCTCAAGCTCGAAGATGAATAATCGGATGGGGTAGTTGGCTCTAGGTCACGAAACGCCGTATTCATCGAAATGAGCGAAGTTGATGTCGAGTCTGACTTTGAAATCGCAGTTACAGGTTCCTGGCTAGACACACTGATATGCCTTTGAAGTGGATAGGCCAAGTCCCGTTCACTCACCGGTGACGGCGACCACGTCTCTACAGTCGACCTGTGTCGACCTTTCTCTGTGATTTCATCGGGTGAGACTTCCCATGGCCCTTCGCCAGTAGTGGTCTCCTTCCTCTTCGATCGAGAACGGCTTGTAAGTTGCCATAGTTCCGGAATATTTGCCCTCGGCTGAGGAGATACAACATCTGGCCCATCATCATTGCCAGAATCCTGGTCAGGGCTAACTGCGGATGCAGATAGCCCTCCTTCAGCAAGTGCCTGATCATCAGGACCTGCAAAGGCAGCGTTGAGTTCCTTGTTGAGCACAGATGCCAGGGAATGTCGCTTCACAGGTGGCGGGGGCGGAAGGTCTCTCATGTGATACTGTTGGATCTGTTCAGAGGGAGGTGGTCCAAGGGCATGACCGCCAACGAAGCCCATGGGCAAAGGGGCAGCAACAGTTGTTGACGACGTGCTATTTCGGGTCCCCGGGGGAGACTTGAAACCCATGCCGGGTCGGTCGCGTTGCGGAACAGGCATCTCGTATGTGATCCAGAAGCCGGTGTTGCGTTGGGGCACGAGGGAGGCTACGACATAAATGTTCCTCCAGCTTCTCGAAAGCGTGGATTTTTCTGGAACAAAGCTACCGGAATTTTGGGATTCAATTCGGCCGTGGGTTTCAATCTGGCCGAGAACAAAGACTGACCTCAGGAAGTCCCTCGCTGACTGGATCAACAGTCCCACCCTCTTCTTTGAACGGCCTTCAGCAAGTCTCCTGATGATGAAGGGATGATGAAGGCTTCTTTGTCGGTACCCGCCCCAAGTCCATGGTACTTCATCCGCGGAATCACAGCCGCAATCATCATATAGGACTGCCCTCACGCCGCGGAATGGAATACCAGTAACTTTGCTTTGAAGACACTTCGTCATAAAGACAGCAAGCGAGATGGCTGATTTGAATTTTGTCTGCGCTCGCTAATCAAGAAAATATGTTTTCCGATGTCCTACCCATTCTAACGCCGAGAACAAGGCCTGCCGGTAAGACATACTGAATGCAAAATGCTGCCGTGAACTCCATACCCAATCTAGCAATATAAGATCTGTAGTGCTGCGGAGATAGGCAACCATCTATCCCCATGATTGCGGCTCAACCGTTCGGTTTCGTGTTCGTGCTTGTGCGTGATGGAAGAAACCCGAGAAGTCAAAGTGAAGAGCCCTTCAGTCTTCATCTTCGTACTTGTTCCCCTGAAAGTCGCCGAGCAGAATGTCATCGACAGGCAGCCCGGTCGAAGTGTTCCTGATCCATTCCGTTTCAACGCGGAAGAATATCCATACCCATCGCCTGAAAACCTCGCACAGCTGAAGAAAGAATATAGTGCTCTCAAGGCTGCTGATTTGATCCAGGCTTGGGTTGAGCTTTATAACCCAAGTGCATCGTAACGCCAGATCCAGCGCAATGACGGCGTAATACACAATCGGTTTGTGCACAAGCAGCCTCCTCCTCAGGCCGAATGGATGGTCTGGTGAGCTTCGCTCGCGTTCCTCGGAAAAGAGGGTTAGGTCCCAATCCTTGGCCACATCCCAGTAAAAGCTGTAAAGCGAATTGACCAAGGAGGCGAACACCCACGCGCGGAACAAGCCTGGCGCTTCTCCCTGTTGGTTCCGGAGCAAGGCAGTAAGGATAATGACCGGAAATGCAGTAGAGTATTTAGCTGCATTGGCAAGATGTTGTCCTCCCCAACCCGTAGCGTCCCGTAATGGTGCACTCCTCACCCGTCCGTACTCGATCAAGCATTGCCGCAGACGAATGGCACTTGGAATCGCCATAATCAAGGGGACCAACACATCCCCACCACATCCCCGGTCCGGTCTGGCGGTGGCAGATCCGTTGCTCGTGAGGAACATACACAGGCAGACGAACAAATCAGCCAGTACCCTAGCGTAGCTCGTGAGTACATCGGCGAGCAGAATGTCCCCAAACTTCCCATTGTTTGCCTCTGCCAATCCACCAACGCTGACCCGTCGGAGGGTTAGCAGCAACCGACTGCGCCCGTGGTGGGAGACTGATAATTTGCGAAGCGGAATAGCGAAGAGGGCGGCAAGGACCAGCAGATTGGTCATGGGAATCCAGTCGTAGTCAATCACTTTCTGCGGATCGCGACCAGCAAAGATCCAGAATATGATCATGGACAAGGCCGTCGTGAGAGACAAGAAGGAGGCAAGGCGGTATGTCGAGTGGTGGTGTGTCAACTGAGCCGAACTGGACCTCCCAGGGTATCGTATCAATGAAGGCACATCGATGCGGCGGATATGGAGGAAATGGAGGTTGGCACCCCATCCCCAGACAGCTGGCGCCAGGAGCAGGTATTAGCAATGGCATCACCATGCCAGAATAATTCTCTATGCAAGCTGCAATAAGAAGAGCGCATACCAAAAATGACAATGCAGGCGACCCGGTAAGGAAGGGGAAATGTCAAGCTGAACGAGTCGAGCTGCGGCTCAGTCTCTGTCTGGTCACCTCCCATTGCGCCTGTGGTCTCTTGCTGCTGTCGTTAACTGGGGCATCGAGTGGAATCTCCCTCGATAATACAACAAAAGACGAAAACAAGCGAGTGACGAAAGTGAGAATGAATGAAATCTCAGTTCGAAGAAACGATGCTATACAGAGAAAGAAAGAAAAAAAAAAGTCCAACGTGTTTCCAATTTGGAGAAAAGGGAGGTTCCGTCGCGTGCCCCCCTTGTACATAATTTGGAGACCAACGTCAGCCCTGGGACAGTGGAAGCTTCCCGCATTCAGTGGATCAAGCAGACTCGCTTGGCTTGACGGCGTTATGCAAAGATCCCTGTCGTTGAATCGAGCGCCCCAGCCCAAGCTCTGGCGACCGAGGTTCAAACCACACCGGCTGGCCATCTGCCGAAGCGCATTCGTTTTCCCACGCGCATCCGCCGTCCCGACAACAATTCCAACACCAAACTGCAATGCGCTGAGCGCAGATCCCGATGGTTAGCTTTACGTTACTCCGACCGACCTGTAAACACGACCCATAATTCGAATACGATATCTACCTTACCTACCAGATCACCAACCCCGAATACAAACAAACAAGCTACGACAACCAAAAACATCATCACAATGGCATCACAGCCTCCCACATCCCAACCGCCGCCCCCTCTCACCAGCTCACCCTATCCATACGCCGCGGCACCAGACATCATCCGCGCCCACCAGAAAGATGTTTACTTCCAAGGCGTCCTCACGAACCAGCTCGCAGACCTCCACCGCCGACTCCGCGGCGCCCGCTCCGCCCACGCCTGGGCAACCGAAACCCGCACCTTCGCCGACGCCCTGTACCTCTGCCTCACCACACTAATCGGCAACCGCACCCTCGGTGAAGAATACTGCGACCTTGTCCAAGTTGAAGCCCCTCCCGAACCCTCACCACCCCCCTCCTTCTTCGACGGCCCATCCACCCCACCACCACAGTTCCCCGAAGAAACCCCCGGCGGCCCCCTCCTCCCCTCCATCCAGCGACGAGCAGGGTACATCGCGACCTCCATCCTCGCCCCCTACCTCGCCGGGCGCATACTGCCCAAATTCCGGTCCGCCGCCCGAAAACGCCTTCAGTCCCGCCTCGCCTCCTTGACTCGACAGGGCAAAGACGAGATAGGCAAAACGGGCCAGTTGACAACGGAATACCGCCTCCTCCGCTACCTCCTGTCCCATCTCTCAACACTAACCAACACCGCCCACCTCCACGCCGTCACCCTCGCCGTCTTTTACTTCACCGGGGCGTATTACAGCCTCTCAAAACGCCTTTTCGGGCTCCGCTATGTCTTTACAAAACGCATCGACGAATCCCCCACTGCCGCAGGAGGCGGCCGCGCCGGCTATGAAGTCCTCGGTGTGTTGCTAGTAGTCCAAATGGTCGTCAGGAGCTACATCCACTTGAGGCAACAACTTTCCTCCTCGTCCTCCCCGCACCATCTCCACTCCACCGACGCCGACTCAGACGAAGAAGACGAATACCTCGCCGAGCGAGACCGGGCAGGAACATATTCCGAAATCAACGTCTCCCTAGACGAAAACGCCTACGCGACCAATACCGAACTGTTGTCAGGATCCGGTGCCCCTTCCAACCAGAGGAGTTTTACCGAAATCGGGAAAACCGTACATACCCCCGTCCTGAAGAACGGGCGCGCAAGATACGATTTGGCATTGTCTACAAAAATGATGGGCTGGATCAAGGGGTCTCAGCAGAGGAAATGCACGCTGTGCCTGGAGGAGATGAAGGACCCCGCCGCGACGTCGTGCGGGCACGTGTTTTGCTGGTCGTGTATCGGGGACTGGGTCAGGGAAAAGCCAGAATGCCCTCTGTGCAGAAGGGAGGCACTTGTGCAGCATATTTTGCCTTTGCGGGTTGCATGAAGAAACAAATTAAGGGCAAAACAGATAGGGGGGTACAAGTACGGTACCTATGAGTTCGCAAGAAGGTTTTGGGAAAGAATGAAGCTTGGAATAGGAGGAGCGGGTGCATATGCGTATCAACAAGCAAGCAAGCGATGAATAATGAAGAATTCGAAACTTTTGACTCAAAACATTTGGAGAATCATGCTCTCTGTTTTGCGCAACTTTGAAATTTGTCCCCAAAAGACCTGAGAAGCATCTGCTCTTCACCGAAGGGCAGCAAGGGGAAGACACTACAAAAGTCATTTAAGAATGTCATCGTAGCAGTTGTAATCAAGATTATATTGATTTCAAAAACTTGTAAGTAGGGCAGTAGGAATGGTATCACCGCCAAAGATAAAACTTGAAAGGATTCGAACAAAAAAGTTCTCAACAAGCCTCTCCCCGTAGATAGAATATTCAAAATGACCAGGTAAAAAAAAAATTGCTTTGAATTATAGCAGAGACAAAGAAAAAGTTAAAAAAGCAAAGTAATCCACAGATATATGTGGGTAAAAATTCCCTCCTGAGCCCTATCTCGCCTCGACATTAGATACTCCATGCCAGCCCCTCTGCTCTTGCTCTGCTCTTGCTCCCCAAAGTTTGAAATAGTACAAAACAAAAAGGGAGATCACAATACAGAAATTTGTGGTGTTAAAAACAACAAGCAGAGAAGATAAGTAGGTAGAATAAATGATATCAAAGCGCGAAAGTTAAATGATAAAAATGCCAGCCTTCCAACCAGAAGAAAGAACCACAAACATAGTAAAAAATCCGAGGCTAAAACAGAATAAGATAGACAGTAAGCCGCCAGGGCAAGACCGACTACTATCGGAACGCTGTTGTTATCCTTCCTTGACAAAAAAAAGTCTATGAGAAAAAGCCAAACAATGAAGCCTCCCTCGGTTCAAGACTTAAAAGTCTCCCGTTCAAACAAAATCTTGATGAAAAGTCAACAAAAGATGAATATGTTCAGGGTGAGTCTGCGACTTTGCACCCCGAAAAATGAAGATGGAAGACATGAAAAAATGACAAGTAAAAAATGCGCGACACATGCTTGAATCCGTAGATGTTTAACACCATGTTGTCCCATCGTTGCCCGAGGTATCATCATAAACAAAACGAAAAAAAAAAGAACCCCAAAAAAGAAACCATATGCCAACAATGACCAACATCATTGACGTCTCCCAGTTCAAAATGTTTATCCGTTTGGTCCCAACCAGCCTTGGAACCTTTTCCCAGATGCTGGCCCGATTTGTTCGTTTGTTTTTCGCCTCTCCATATAATGCAACACACCACTCAACTACACATCAAGTCAAGCCCTATTCGTCCACCTCCCCTTCTCCATACGCCCCTTAGAGCACAAACAACACAATCTCTCCCCGGTCATTCTTCTTCATCCGCAACGACTTGAACAAGTCCTTCTCCTCCAGTACCTTATTCACGCTTACACCTTGTGCAACGCGTTCACGATGCAAGCGTTTGAGGACCTTGTTGACACTGCATCCGCGGTCGCTGTCTGGGCCCTTGTTGACAAGGCTGAGGAAATGGTCGGGGGCTGGCTTGTATACAACCATGATGCCGCTGGCATCATCTGCCTCCTTGCCGTCCTTGGAGCCGGGTCGGTATTCCAGTAGCTTCTGTTCTTTCGGGGGGTCGAGGCGCTTGGCGCTGCTGCCGCTGCTGCCGCTCTTCTTCTTGGTTGAGCTGGAACTTGTTTTGACCTTCTTCTTGGAGGATGCCTTGGGAGATTTCGGCTTGGATCCGGCAATCATGGACATCAAGGTGTTGCCCAGGGTCTCTGTTGTTGACCGTGCGCTCGACTTGTGGTGTTTCGACTTGGACTTCTTCAGAGGACTCGCCGGCGTCGCAATATTATCACCAGAATCGCCGGGCGATGGTGGGAATACTGACGGCCTCATCATCCGGTTCAGTCCACCTGTCAGACCGGAGTGCATAACAGGGGGTGCGTCTGTCATTATTTGGTCTGTTTCGATATGGAGTCTTTTCCTCTTCTTGTCGGACTTCTTGACGGTGTCCGTATCTCTGATCTTTTTCCGTTGCGCTTTGGGAGCAGGTGTCTCAAAGTTGTTGACGGGCACGGCGCCAGTCTCATAGTGGACAAGGGAACCATCGTTCATGTCGAAGTTTTCAATGTCATTGGCCTCTGGGTCAAAGCGGACTAATTGGTTCTCCTCGCTTGGTACATTGGCAGTGGCAGGAAGCGCAAGGGTTGATGCTGACGGCGTCGGGTTGTCGATGAGGAAATCGAAGACATTCACATTGTCACCAGCCGCCTCTACGGCTGAAGGAGGGGTTGGTGCTTCCGGGAGATTTACAGATCGGCTGTCGTCGTCGCTGCGCTGCTCATAGTCGCGCCACGAGTCAAAGTCCTCGGCGACTTCCTCGACGTATGCTGGATGAGCCATGGCGTTGTGTGCAGGTGGTGCTGGGGCTTGTGTCTCTTTCTTTCCTTTGTAGAGGGCACCTTGGTACTTTTGTGCTTCACTCATGCAACTCTAACAATCGAGTCAGCGCTGGTTGTTAGTGTCACACGAAGAGTGAAGAGGTCGTACCGTGTGCCAGCGGTATTCCGTGCCGGGAAAGTGTACCATGCAATCGATGCAGGTGAATGTCGCACCTCGACAGCGGTTACGATGCGGGTCGAGTTTCTTCTTGGTGAAGATATCGCCGCAGTTCTGAATGGAGTCGCAAAAACAGTTGTTAGACGCAACAGGAAGCACAATCAACAGTCGAGGGGTATCTGGGAACGCGGGGAAGATATGGATGGTGGCATGGGCTCGTGGCAATAGGGAGAGAAACAAGTAGGGGTGAGTTGACAGGAGACTGAAGGGAGGGAAGATCAACTTGATCAGGAAGGGGGGGAGGGGTGCGGGATGGAGGGGTGGTGTGCTGGGGTGATGACCTGTTGGTCGGCCGTGTGGTGGTATGCGGGAATGAGTGTGTGTGTGATGTCAGTTAAGATTGCCCCTCGGGATGGTCATGAGGGGTGAGAACAAGACCAAGCCTGACAAGGGTGGGAAGAGAGGGGGGGTGGGCAATGTTTTGGGCGATCCGTAGGCGCGCGATGTTGTTGATTGAATATTTGGGGAAACCAAGATAGGGGAGAGCCGTGAAGAGGATGAGGAGTAGAGAGCAGAGCATGAGAGAATTAAGATGTTGCGACATTACCTCACACGAAAAGGAAACCATGGTGCCGGTTCGGTGTATTCGTTCTCGGAGAGTGTTCGAATTGCTCCAATTGGTGCTGGATATGCAGAAAATGAAGCGGGCTGTTGACCTGCTGTCGGTCGGTGGTGCCGGCAGTGCTCTTGTGCTGAGTGGGCGAGAAAGATCTGTGTCCTGCTTTTCGGCCAATCACTATGATGACGAGATGTAACAAGGCGAGGACTAGTGTTGCCCGGATTCTTAGCCCAGGGAAAATCGAAGAAGCCTTGGGGGAAGAATAGGTGACCCCAAAATGCAGCCTGTGAAAATCTCGGATGGGAGAAGAGTGGATGGTCGCTCTCGAAGGGGCCTTCTGTGTGGAGATTCCTGTCAGGTACAGAAAACTAGACGGGATGATGGAGACAGATGGCCGACGGAATGGGATGAATTGGCGGCTCAAGGATATGGGGCTGTGAAAGTGTGTGTATGTACGCCGTCGGTAGGCGGGGGGCGAGCTGAGGAAAGTTTTTCTACCTGAGGATGTCAACAGAGTGGGCTGGCTGCGTCTCCGTTGTTACTGTGTTGCTTTGCTGGTGATGCTGCGCCGTTGGGCACGAATGAGAATCGATGGAGCTGACGGGCAGAATGGTGCGCTAGCCAACGTACAGTCCCCAAAGGTCGTGGAGAAGCTACCGAAGCGGCTCTTTTACTAAAACAGAGGATCTACCGGTAGTCGTCGGCTTCCCGATGACAAGTGTCCGTTCGGTTCGGAGCCTCGAGGTTTTTGTTGGCGGCCTGGCAGAATTTTTTCTGTGTGCAACCGATGGGTCGAAAATATTTTGATGCTTGGGATGTTGCGGGTTGAAGATTTTGGGCTGCTATGCGTCGCTAGTGCTAGCTTCGGTTGCTGGGGGCCCGCACTTCAACTTCACGAGCCACAGCCCCTCCAAGATCCCCCCTGTTCCCTTCCACCACTCCGGAACCTGTTTGCGGAGCTGCCCGCCGTCCCGATTTGCGAATCACGCAGAGCCGGAAGCAAGACAGTGGCTTGACAGAACCGCCGGGGGGTGTGCAACCAGCGCGAAGAGAGACGAAACGGGTCAGAGGTGTGGCACGAGCAAACCTGTATCCCCTGTCACGAAACTCGACTGAAGCGCGTCCGTGGTTGGTCAGGAGACAAGAGGAAGCGCGTTTCAATTCATTTATAAAAAGAAGCCAATGCCGGTATCCCACTGGTAGGAACACACAGTACTACCCCCACATTTTCCCTTTGGAGAATCTCTTTACAGCCCATCTGACCTTTGGAGTCTCGAGCAGGATTATCTCGTGTATATTTGGTGGCAGTAAGAGTAAGCAAGCAGCAATTATTCCAAGGTCGCCGCCCTGTTGTCATTTCATGCAAAGAGGCCCGGAGAGACACCGGTTTAGGCATTCTTCAGGCTTCAACGAATCTCAATTCCCGAGGGACTGTTTGCCCGGTTGAGGTGGGTGTCGTTTGCGCAATCGCAAGCGAAGACCTGACTGGACTTCCAAGCGTAAAGCGGGGGGGGGGGGGGGGGGGCTAGGGCAGGAAACCGATAAAACCATGGTGTCGGCGCTGGGGTTTTAGATAAATTTGGACGAAAGGGATTTGTGGACAGCGTGTTAATTGGTGTG
>MU864446.1:53138-101793 GCA_033296905.1 Podospora australis | reverse complement strand
AGAATGAGCGGCTAAGTAAGCGACGGAGGGTAAAAAGGACACGTTTACAGAATGGAGGATCACTTAGTATACAGGAAGCAGAGGATTTGATCGCTACAAAGGAGGTCGATCAACAGTTACAGAGCGATACACGTCAAAGTAGGGGTCGTGCAAAGGAGGGTGAACCACGCGCAAGGCGTTGTGGCAACTGTGGGAAGACTGGTCATAATGCACGAACTTGTCAGGTAGTTTGGGAGACATCTGATGAAGGGGATTCTAATTAGTTTCAATTGATTTAATGCGTTGTGGGCAGATAAACTTAGATGATGTTGTCGAGGTTGGGGGAAAGTGTCCAGCTCGGTGAAATGTCCAGCTCGGTGATAAAATGCGTTATGCAAAAAGTTATGCTTCATGATCATTCCGCCTGAGAACCTGAAAATACGAGCTCGATGTACCGAAGTACCTATTTTTTTTACCGCCCGTTTTATTTTGGATTTTTGTTTTCTCTCGGCGCCTACATGCTTCAGGTTCATTGGAAGACTGAGGGGTGTGAATGTAGAAGATAGGGAGAGAAATCTTCCTCAGTTTTTGGAAGCATGTCTTCCGAAATCTGCATTGGATTTCCCTGGAAATGACAGTCTGGATGTACTTCTCGACTCGCTCATCTGCTCGAATTTTCCGGCCACCCATATTGTTTTTGGTCTTGAGGATTTGTCGGTGGAGTCTGTTAAGATGGAAGGCAAGGTCAGAAAAAAAACGGAAGTGGTAAAAGAAGCCTTCAGATACCTAGTAACCAACAAAGTGTAGTGCGGGAAGCTTCTATTTGTAGGACGGCGCAGTTCTGATGGCCTGGGCACGCCTCGCCATAGTCCCCCGCCGCCATGGCCGCCATGAGAGTAACAGCTTTCGTTTTTGAATCCCAAAGTCCGTCATAACCAGCAACCGTTTTTCCCATAATATAAAACTTGTGAGAGCCGAACTAGTACTCAGGTGGGTGACCACTGGGGAATCCTCGGTGTTGTATGTTTTTAAAATTTTTAATTTTGGAATTTTCTTATTCTTAGCTTTCCTTTGGTCTATTTAATTCCAGTTCATTCTTGGTTTTGCTTTTCTCCTTGTCATTCTGCTCGGCGGGGTGGAGAATCTTCTTGGGAAACCTGCTCTATACTTCGTACTCCTTTCCTTTCGTTCTTTGGTGTTTGGGGTCGATCGATTACCTCGACTTCACCTTCAAAAACCTGGCGATAAAGGTTACCTAACAAGCGTACTCTTGACTTCGACTTCGAAACTACCTACCTATCTCAACGCTGCATGTCGTGACTTCTAGACACTCGTGGTGTTCTGTATATGACATAACTTGCTTCCAGATCCAATCGACAATCTGATCCTATACAAAGGAAATTTACATGGTAGTTACATGTTCAGTGGTATTCGCCTTGCCTTCAATATCATCATCGCCATCATCATCGCCATCATCGCCATCACCGCCATCATCGCCATCATCGCCATCATCGCCATCATCGCCATCATCGCCATCATCGCCATCATCGCCATCATCGCCATCATCGCCATCATCGCCATCGTCGCCATCGTCACCATCGTCACCTCCCTTACCTTCCTCGCCTTTTTACCACGCAGTTGACCAGCCCAACTGTCTTCGAGGCGTGGTCCTTATATATAAACTGCGCTGCTCCGCTTCTCGATTACCTCTTCTTTCCAGACCACAATTACTCAGCTTGCAAACCTCCATACCCGTCAAAATTTCAAACTAGGCCCACCGCTCTGCAAAGAGGTTAGAGCTATCCTCGTCTTCCTCGTCATCTGAGCCATTCTGCGCGGGAGAAGAGAGCGCGCCCAAACTGGGACCAGCAGCCGGACTGTCGTAACCCTGGGTATCAACGGCACCCCAGTTGAGACCAGCAGCCGAGCTGTCGTAATCATGAGTATCGATGGTGGCCTGGTATCTGTTGCTCACGAGTTGCCAATGGTCTTCAAGGGGAAGGAACTGAGAAGGGCTCTCATAAAAGCCAGAAAAGCTCTCGCTGAAGGGAAGAGAAGTCTGCGGCCTCGCAATCCCTTGAACATGTTCAAATGACTGCTCCTGGGCGCTCGGAGTGGCACTGTCCATGTCCATAGGGCTCGGAGGTGTGAAGCCGTCTGGGTCCTGGATTGACCGCGGAGTCTCTTCTTCGACTGCTGCAGGAGGGCTGTTGATGATTGACCGAAACCCAAGCTTTGCCCTTATATATGCGAAGATGCGGTCGACGACTTGTCCGGCACCTCCTTGGGCAGCGTCAGTTTCCATCTCGGCGAGGGTGTCGGGACGCCTGGAGACTTCATATGCTTCGTTGGTAGCTTGCTCAAGCGTAGAGGTCTGGTCTCAGCGGTCTTGGTCTGAAATCTGAAGGTCAGTAAATCACACTTATCATTGGCTGGAGCAAGAGACTCACATGCGCTAGGAACCTCTAGGTCCTGGGGCCAGTCAGGAAAAAGGATCCGAAAGATGGCTTCCCAACAAGCCTCAGCAGAAGAAGATCGCTTCAGGGCTGCCTCCGGGGAGTTCAGCTCGTTAAGCTGCCCGGCGTCGAAGCCAGCCTCGTAGTCAACTGGGCCATCTTGCTCCACACAAGGGTAATGGCCGTAAATGGTATTACTTAGGAAGCACACTTTGCAGAGATGGCATTGCTGCTGGCTCGAGAGGTGACCGTGTTTTTCCTTGAGGGGTCTCCTAGTTCGCGATGGTTAGTTCCTGCTTGGCTTTGAAACGACAGGCACAAGTGCAAATGACCCTCAGCAGACCACAGGGGTTGACAACTTATTTAAGGCGGCTAATAGTCTTGAATCCTTTACCATTGCACGAGCCCGTCGGGAACCCCGCAGCGTTTTTCTTGTGATAAGGGCATGCTAGTCGCAGATCTTCCTGGAGTGTCAATGAGCCACATTGTTCGAGACCATCACCATTCCTCCTGTTATCGTGATCTTCACACTCGGAGGCCATTGAGACGTCGAGAGCTTCTTAGGCCGACCCTTGTGTGTAGTCGATATCAACTTCACTGAAGAACAGGTAAGAAACCTAGTCGGTCAAGATTGTATCTGATCGATCTTCAAGCAGATGTGATTAAGCCCGCGGGGTTGTCAACGAGTGTAGCCATGGCTGTATAAGAAGTTGGAGGCTAGGGAAGACCGAGGGCCCCCCTTATTATAAGCATTGAGGGTCTCTTCTCTTCACATCCGAATGGTAGAGAAGCCAGTTCCTTCTCTTGAAATTAACAACCCATGACTTTCGCATTTTCGCGCAACGAAATAAAAATTGAATGTTGGGAGAGAATGTCAGGAAATAAGGCGGCGGCCACAAACTCTTGTCGCCTCGAACCAATGAAAAATTGCCCATCAGATAAAGGATGGTATCTGCAAGCTGACAGCCCGGATACCTAGTTACACGCGTGCATGCCGCGTTCAGTGGGAGTAGCTAAGTGGGAGCTACCTACCCTCTAGACGACGGAAGGAATCTGACATTAGGAGACTCGAAATTCCAAAGGTAGTATAACACCTCATGCAAGTACAGCACATCGGATTTGTGGAGGAGTTTGCTGCGTAAGGTTGTGTATCCAGACCTGGGCGTCGAGGAAAAAGGTTTCTTATTTTCCCGGAGTATATCATAGGAGAAAGCCAAGATTGCAAGAGCTGACACTCAGTCTTTCACTTGTCCAACTTGCCAACCAACAGGGCCCAGGTAGTGCCAAGGTTTGTTTTGTGGAAGAAGAGGGGACCAGCCGCGACACCTCAGAATTACTATTTCGTGCCCATCCATCTGCTTGACAGATCGGCAGGCATTGAGGGGAATCACCGAACGATTGGCTCGGGAATCACCAAACGATCGGCTCGGTAGGAATGTACTCAGGTACCTTGCAGGGGTTTAATTTCAACAACCATTCCATCCACGCGGATGGCGTTGGTGAGTGAGGGGACGGTGGGTGGGAGAAAGAGAGTACGTGGCTGTATGATGGCTGTTCTATCATCACGCCGACGACTTCAAGGAAATGTCGGGGGCAGACACCTCATCTAACAGTATTCAAACACAAACTTGCGCAACTGCACAGAGTGCAAAAATCCCCCAGTGTAAAGGGTGAACACAAATTCAAACGCACGGATTCGGCAAACTTGAAGTACCGAGACCGCAGAAGCAAGATGTGTAAAACCAGTTGCCATACTAGAATATGAGAACTCCATGATTTAACCCAAGTCTGCCGCCTCCTCGATCAATCATGCAGTCCAACATAGGTAGGTAGGCAACTGACGAGACTAACCGACTCTTCGCCAATCTTTGAGCAATATCACTATCGGGAGATCTGACTCTCATCATATATCTCTATGGCTTTCAAATATCCCACAGTTCAGCATAATGAAGATAGGAACGGTGACAAGCCCTGCGTTCCTCTAATTTGAGATACCAGCTGATCTCGATATTCCTGTTCTCTTCCGATATGTACGTTGCTCATGGGTTTTTTTCTTTCCTTTTCCTGGCTCTCGGTATGCTATCCTCATTGCCAGTTGGTTGACCACGTGATAGCTCCATAGCCCGAACTGCACAAGGAATCCGGCAAAGTTTCACGGGGTCCTTGCTACGGTAAACACATGAACAACACAATATCAGGTCGAGTAAGTTGGACTTTGATATGTGCCGATGGGAAAATCACGCTCCGCACGTAGCACGACCACCACTGTTGAAACACAGACACACGCTGAGGCAGGTGTTTGCCATAATAAGAAGAACATTGAAGGATAGCAGGTTCTCTCCAGAAAGAGATATAAGATCAACTTTTTATAGAGCGCATATCAAGAAATACTAACCGGAGTCTAGGCTAGAAGCGCTGTAACAGTTCCTTATGTTATGATAACGAGATACAGACCCACCATCATGACCTGGAGCGAGATATTACGATCAAGCACGAGAAGGCTCTCGATACTGTCCTGTATTGCCGGCTACGATAAGGAGATAGCCCCGAATAATCACCCCTCACATGAGGCTTGCTGGAAGCCATTCCAATATGCTCTTCCGCGACTAGTCTGAGGATAAACGTTATCTGGACAGACAGAAAACAATCCGTGACTATTCGAAGCATTCAGACACCTGGAGTCGGCTGTGGTGATTATGAACGGTGTCGGTCGAGGGTACGAGGAACAGGTTTTACGGCAGGACTTCTCATGAGAGCTAGGCCGGTTAACTGAGAGGTTGCGGTTATGGCCGGTTTTTGACGGATAACCACAATATCTGCCTCAAGAGCACCTACGGCCCGTGATACTTGAAAGCCTACCCTAAGTCCTATATCCTATCCCCGAAGGACAGCTATTCTACTCACCCGAAACCGAGAGCTTGATGATGGGGTTTGGGTTCTGAGGCATTGACGGGGGTTTACTTGGGTCTTTGCTCGACGTGTTGTCTCATGAGTGGACGTCGACGAGACGGGAAGGGAAAGGGACAGCAGATGTAAGAAGAATGGGCAAGTGGCAAAGACAAAGCTTGTGAAAGAGCAGAGTTGTGAGTCCTGTAGGTCCTGGCTCTTGTTTGTTAATCTTTACGATTGATAGACCTTAGCATGTTAAATACGTAGGTATGGAATTACCATCAATCATCCATGCCGCATTGCAAGCAAGCGACACCTCATCCCGCCGTTCACGCCAAACAAAGCCAGACCTCGGAAGTAGAAACCTTAAGTACATATAGTAGGGGAAGCAGTCGAGATCTTCTGCCTTGCGGGCACTCTAATTGGCATGGTGTAATAAACGTCAGGAATCTCGAAGTGAGAGGGTCAGGCATGAGGTTATAGTCGTACCCGGTATTGACTGTAAAATGCGGTAATGTTAAGCAGGAGGGCCGACCCAGCGCAACCATTGTATCAACTTTTCCGCAGCATTCCGTCGTCAACCGGATCCGACACCCCACTTAACGGTCCGGTGTTCGGTCCTCTCAACGGTCCTCACAGAAAGTTTGACCGAGTCCGAAAACCGGGCAGTTGCGGTACCGTTGGACACGTTTGAATCGATGGTGTTCTTATGAAGCAAGTCATGGACCTTCACCTCCTAACCTCCTTGCCGAGCAGCTAACCAGCTAAGCCGGTATCAAGGCTATGGTCTCAAGCTTTTTCTGTTTCTCAATACTCAGCTTGTAAGAGTTAACCTCCATATTCGTGGATAGATCCAAGCTGGATCCATTGCCTCGAAAAAAGGTCGGGATTACCCTCGCTATCTGAGTTATTGCGCGCGGGAGAAGAGAGCACGTCCCAACTGCGACCAGGAACCGGACTGTCGTGGCCCTGGGTATCGTCAACGCCATGGTAACTGTCGTCCATGAGCATCCACGGTTCGTCGGGTGGGAGAAATTGAGAAGGACTCCCAGAAAAGTCGGGAATGCTCTGGTGACAGGGGGTGGCAGTGCCCATGGTCTCAGCCTCGTCTTCGCCTTGTGTGAACGACATCTCACCGGTTCCCGGAATGATCATGGCCAGGTCATCAGGGCTCGGGCAAGCGGCAGTCAGGTCTTGGGCCGGGCTCGAAGTGTTTTCTTCGACTGCTGCGTCCTGATGTCGTCCCTCGAGAATTGACGGCAGACCCAGCCTTTCCCCTAGACCTCCGAAGATGCGATCAACGACCGGTTCCCCGCGTTCTTGGCGGACACCACTCGCAATCTCAGCCAGTATTTCAGGACACCTGAAAACCTTATGAGTTTCGATCATGGCTTGCAGAACCGTAAAGGTTTGGCCTTGGTGGTCTTGATCTGGGACCTGAGCGTCAGTGTACCAGGTCTGGAACCAAGATTTATTGTGTTCGGCTCGACAGCAGACTCACGTGCGCTGGGAAGCTCTTCGGTGGCAGGCCAGTCGGGGAGGAGCATCCTGAAGATGGCATTCCAACAAGCCTCATCAGAAGGGTAGTGCTTCCGGGCTGTCTCTTTAGAGGACAGTTTATGAAGCTGTATGGAATCAAATCCATCCTCATAGTCAACCGGTTTGTCTTGCTTCACGCAAGGCTCATGGTCATCAATAGTATCTTCAGGGAAGCGAGCTTTGCACCTATGGCATTGCTGCCAGCCTGACGCGCGATCATGCTTTTCCTTGATGTGGGTTCTGGAATATATGTAGGCAGTCAGCTTCCATCACAATCAGGTATCTCTCACAAGAAGCTTCAGTGTTTGAATGTTTGCTTACTTCAGTCGGTGGATAGATGCGGATCCTTTGCCGTTGCAAGACCCTCGCCAATACCTTCCCGGGCTTCTTCTGTGGTACGGGCATGCAAGTCGGCGAGAGCCCTTACTGGTGTTTCGGCCTCTCCCACCGCCATCATTGTCTTCGGCCTCGGAGGCCATTGGAAGCTTGGATGGTTGGAATAACCCAACACCTGGAATCCTGAGAGGTACTCGTTGGGTAAGGCACCTACTCCTTAGATAAGTATATGTTGACTTGAACAGGGCGTGTGAGGTATGGTATAGACAGTGCTCTGACAGATCGAAGTGATAAGGTCCTTGAGATGTCGGTCTGAGCAGCCATCTTATACAAGTACCTGGGCAAGGCCTAGCCCAAAAAGCATTGAGAGCGCCCAGTCTTCTCACTTGACGCAAAGCTAACAGCGCACGCATCTGACATTCTCCTAACAGAACTTTCGCAATTTACGCATCGAAGTGAGTTGCTCGATACTGCTATGCAGATAATGGCAAAAATTCTCTGAAAAGAGAGGCTTAAAGAAATGTCTCGGCACTGCACACCAATCAATTGTTTGGAAATGTTAAGGCTAGACGACGTCTTGCTTACTATTTGCATCCTACTTCCTCGGGACCTTGTCCGACGAATTGCACCCCGACCAGTTACACCCCGACCCGCCTCTCCAAGTCATTCCTTGAAGCCCATCCTGCGCTTGGGCGGTTGTCTCTTTGACGTTCGTTCCTCATGAGCCACCGGGCGGTACTACCTACAGCACGTGATACCGCTCCAACAAGCAGACGGCCTGGGACATGGGTGAAGGGATCGAGGGGAGGGGGGGGGGTTCGAAATGCTGCTGCCTCGACCCAACCCAAAACCGTGCATAGCTCCCTCCGCACGCAACCCCTCCGCAGTCCCGCACCGGTTTCAAGTTGCAGTTGAGGGCACCCTCTTCCATTTACCAATCAGGTGATAGATGTTTACTAGGGAAGTGAGGTAGGTAGCGTGAGATTGCCGGTTTCAACCCCGCAGCCAGCTCTAGCAAGACACTCCCTCACACCCTTCACCCTCACCAGGGACCTTCTTGATCATCCTCGCCGCCCTTGCCACTGACAGGTACCTCTCAACACTCACACGTCACGATTTGGGGCCACTTCTCGTTCCCGGATCAAGATTGCCCACATTAGCCATCCGACCCTGTTCACAAACCCTCTTGTCTTTGAACCTTTCTTCAAGTGAGTACCCATCCGTATTGTATTTCTGTAACCCCCCAGTCAAGATCCAGCGGTCAGTACAAACTTTGAGGGGTAAAGCTCTCGTAGTTTCTACTTTCCGAGCAGCAAGAGATATATGCTCTTCCCCCCTCCCTCTTGATCTGTTTTCTAGATTAGAAAAAGGAGGCACCCCATATAGCGAAAGGGCCCTTACATGGCTTCATGTCTCCATTGTCTGCGCGTAATAATTTAGCTTAGGTAAGTAACGTTATGGATGCTCGTAGGTAGATAGACATCTTACCAGTCATCACTCGACTTACCATCCAATATCATAAAACAAGCACGACAACATGTTGCCCCTAATCTCGTTCTCTTGTCGTCACATATAGATACGAACCCCCAAGTACAGATAGACTCCAGACGCTGAAACATTGTGTGCTCTGTCCACGGGGCGTGTGTCGCGAAAAGAGATGTGTACCTACCTAGACATGACGAACTCGAGGTCACAGGGTCCAGACAGTCTTATCTTCGAGAATGAATGATGCTACGGGAGGTAGTAGCCCAATACTGAACAGGGAACAGAAGACTTATTAAATCATAACTCAAACGCCGGTCGTAATAGAAAGTAACACTCATCCAACCCAGCCCGTCCGCCTAATCCTATCCGAACAACCTCAGGGTATGCACCTCGTGATAACCAACACCCCACCCCAGAATTTCCAGACCCTATCACGATACCCTAACAGCCCTATCCATAAACCCAACACTCTGAAAAACAAAAACAAAACAAAACACTTTTACATGTCAATAGCATGGGTATCATCTCTCATCTCATCACTCCCCAGCTCCTTCTCCAGCTCGTCCGCCACAAAGCTCTCATACTCCTCCAGGTTCCTCTGGACGTGCATCTTGAACTTGATCACATCATTCAGCATGCGCATCGTCTCCGTGTGCAGCTCTTCTCTCAGAGCATTTGCCCTCAACGTCAACTGTTCGTACCTATTTTCACACTTGATTAGCAAACCGCCTTTCCAAGAAAGCGAGAAGAAAAAACATACTCAATATTGGTATTCATCTCCCGCTGCTCCATCAACTGCACCGACTCCGACAACTGCGCCCGCAAGTTCGCCAGCTCCTTCTCCATCTTCTCAATCTGCGCCTCGCTCGCCAGCTTCTGAGCAGTCGTAACCTCCTTGGTCTTCTCGTACTCCTCCTCCGCCGTTCTGACCCTGTGCTCCAGCGCCTCCACCTCATTCCGCTTGTCCTCGATCGCCTCTTTTGCGCGGTCCAGCAGGTCATGGTCCTCCATCATCTCGTCAAGCGCCTTCTTTCGGCGCTCCGAGATTTCCTTCCGGAGCGCCAGGAAGCTGTTCTTAACCACCCCCCGGAGGTCCAAGTTCAGAATATGCGCCGGCTGGTACCCCGTGACAGGATCTGCGAGTAACCGGTCACTTTCCAAGCCGGCTCCGGACATGCCCATGCTTCCAAAGACTGAGCCTCCCTGGAGGGACTGGGAGAAGTTCGGCCCGTCGTTAACGGTTACTTGTAGCTCGTAATTTCCTCCCTTGGCGTTGACTGCGGTGGAGGGGATGAGGCCGATTTGGTAGGCGACGGTGTTGTAGCGGTCGACGGTGCGTTCTAGCTCGTCGAGCTTTTGGGAGGCTTCTCTTTCTTTCTCGGCGACTTTTCTCTTGACGTCTTCTAGTCTCTGAGAGGCGGATTCAATGCTGCGCTGTAGACGTTCACGTTCGGCAGTCATACGGTCGATATCCTGCATGCTGATTCCTTGGTCGTCTACGGCTTTTTGCAGGCGCCGCCGCTCTTCCTCGGCGTCTTTGACTTCCACTTGGAGCTTTTCGAGTTCTTCTTGGAGGATATGGTTCTTGGCTTCGTACTTTTCTGATCGTACAGTGGCAAGATTGTTGTACTCCTCAAACTTGGCCTTGTCTTCCTCCATGATCTTGAAGTGGTTGTCCAGAACCGCCGGGTCAGGGGTTGATTTCTCCAGGTCCTCCATCTCTCTCAGTAGTCGGGCATTTTCGGCTTCCAGCATGTCGAGCTCCTGTATGTACTTGGCGTTGGCGCGTTCAAAGTCCGCCGCCATCCCCTGGACGTGCGGCGCAAGTGCCCGCTCCACATCTTCGTCGCCTGCCTCGTCGTCCATGTTCAGCCAGTCCTGATAGGCGCTCGTCAAGAAGTCAAAGATAATGTTATCACCGCTCACGTCCACCCCGGCCTCGGCACAGGCTTCGTCATATTGGCGGTGGGCGTACCCGTCTAGGACTTGTGCGAGTTGCATCATCCAGTGTAATAGACCCAAAAACGTGCTCCAGTTCTGACCTCCCACCGCTGCAATTTGACTCTTGGTGATGCTCTTTTCGTATGGGTATCGTAGTTGTTTGAGGAGGGGCGGTACTTCCTGGTCGATGTTCTTTTGGAACCGGTAGGAAGGGTCGATGCGCTTGTACAGCCATTGAAACAGGAAATTGAAATCTTTCTGGGTAGGCGACTTGATAAAGTTGTCTGACAGCTTGTGGTTCGCTTCCATCTCAAAGTTGTTCTTCGCAAGATACTCCAACAATTCCTGCCCCAAACGGCCTTGGTAGGATCGATCCTTCAAAGGTCGCGGGTCGCGGGGCACACCCGCGGCTTGTGGCGCCTGCTGGAAGAAGCTCTGGTTCCCCCCCATAGGGCTCACCGTCGAGGGTCTCGCGCGGTAGACGCTGCTGCGGCGATCGGTTTCCTGCGACGAGGCAGGGCCGCCGCCGCCGGGTGTGCTGTGGTATGACGGCGGTCGCATGGATGTGGTGTTCCCGCTGTTGTAGGCTGATACAGATGCGCGCTTGACGGACGACAACCCAATGTCGGCGAGGTTGGTACCCCCGACGGAGGCTCGTGCCTGGCCGAACATGGGCTGGCTCGGGCGGCCGGCGCCCATCGCCAGCGAGTGTCGCGATCCGGACATGGAGCGCGCATGGCTGGCGCCGCCGCCACCGATGGACCCGATGGTGCTCTGTCGCTTCATGGCGGAGGGCGGTTGGGGGATGTTGCTGTTGAGTCCTCCGAGGGTTTCGCGCGGCGGTCTTCGAACGCTCCAGAGGCCGGTGTCTTGCGACATGATGCGCAAGAGTTATTTACTACCGGCAAGCGATAGCTAGTTTGTTTTTTTCCCACCCCCGAATCCTAGTCGCTTTTTGTTGATCCAGATAATTCGACAGATTGTTGTTTTTGGGCTCGATCGAGAATAGCGTGCGTCCAGGGATGATCGATTTGCTTTGAGTGTTTGGGTGGGTTCGTCGTGGTAATGGCTTGGGGACTGCTTGGGCAGCACAGCAGCACCACAAAGCAGCTGTGGGAGCGACCAGGCGGTGGTGAGAAAAGCGGCTTGGTTGCTCTGGTAAACAAAAAGGCGGGGCTGTCACTGGCGG
Source organism: Podospora australis (assembly GCA_033296905.1). NCBI lineage: Eukaryota > Fungi > Ascomycota > Sordariomycetes > Sordariales > Podosporaceae > Podospora > Podospora australis. Next base: position 89,979 of record MU864446.1, on the reverse strand, counting down.
ACTGTCAAGGATGCCCCAAACATGCAGACTGCTTGAAAGCGGGGCCAGTTTTGAGAAACAAGACAGCCGCGCCGAGAGCTGAGGGCGATAACACGTGATACGAACTCGGCCATACAAATCCGGGGTGCGGCTGGTCACGCTTGGCGAAAAGCTGACCGCTGGGGGGAACCGCTACAGGGGTCGGCTTGTCAACTGTAACTGAACCTCGGCTGGTTCCATTGCACGCCGCCATTGCATTTCCCAAACCATCGTCATCAAGTGCTCTGGCGCGTTCTTTGCGCACTTCCAGTTTCTTAAATATATTTGCATCGAATACCTGTTTCTTCTCCAGGTCATGAACTAGGAGGGATACAATCAAGATGGCTATACGAGAGGATTTGGTCGCTTCGGCGTCAAAATGTGAGTTTGCTACTCGCGGAGAACCTGGAATGCAAGATCGCAAGGATGCAAACCGAGCTTGACTGACACTCCTGCCCTCCAGTTCTGCAAGATCCCAGTGTCGCAGCCTCGCCGATCGAAAAGAAGATTGCCTTTCTACAGGCCAAAAACCTCACCCAAGAAGAGGTCAGCGCCGCGCTGGCTCGCGTCGGTGTCGTCCCAGCCGCACCAGCATCACCATACGCGCAGCAACAAGTAGTTTCAGCTCCTGCTTCCCAACCACCCCAGCAGTACTATGGACAACAGCAATACCCACCACAATACCCCCCTTATGGGTGGCAACCACCGCCGCAGCCACTCGCTCCCCCTAGGCGCGACTGGAGGGACTGGTTCATCATGGCGACCGTCGTTAGTGGAGTATCATACGGTCTTTTCTCTCTAGGCAAACGCTACATCTACCCACTCGTAGCACCCCCGACCCCAGAACGACTTGAGACAGACAAGAAGGCTATCGACGAGCAGTTTGAAAAGACTTTTGCACTGGTCGAGCAGCTCGCCAAAGATACCGAGGTGCTCAAGGCCGCCGAGACAGAACGCACCGAGAAACTCGACAACGCGCTTAACGACCTCGAGTCGGTGATCGGTGAGCTCAAGTCGGCCAACCGCCGGCGCGACGATGAGGCCCAGCGCGTGAGAGATGACGTGCAGAACCTCAAGGACTCGATCCCGCGGGCTCTCTCTAGCCAGAAGGATCTTACCGACAGCCGGCTCCGGGAGATCAACGCCGAGCTCAAGAGCCTCAAGACTCTGATCACTCAACGCATGAACCCCACAGCCACCTCTACTAGCGTCAACAACTACTTGCGGCCGCAAACCAACGGAACCTCGTCGACACCCGTCACGCCCTCTGTAACACCGGCGCCCGTTGAGACACCCTCGGAAGCCAGCAAGGACGAGCCCAAGTCCACCACCTACCAGGATTATCTGTCCAACTCCACCCGAAGCGCCTCGCCTTTTAGCAGCGGTCTCCAAGCTAAGGCATCTATTCCCTCGTGGCAGATGTCGGCTTCTAAGAAGAGCGCTGCGGCCGCTGCTGCTCCCGCTGCCGCTGCCTCCTCGTCATCCTCTTCCTCTGCGGCTGCTAAGGACAACGCCGAGGGCGGAAACAAGGAGACGGCGGATGCCGCCACAAGCTCCTAGAGAGAAACACATGGCGGCAATTTGGAGAGCAGTGAGTATTTCCAAAGACGGCGGGGCGTCTTTCGCTCAAAGCAGAGATCTCCTTGACCCTCCTGTATCTAATACCAGTACGACCAAGGTAACCGTCCACCTCCCCATCTGTGGCAACGCCCAACTAGGGTGACAAGCAACCTTGCTCAGCGGCTCCGTAAGGCCGACTATCAGATCCACCGTACTGCCAACCCTTAAAAGAATTCGGAGGGAATCCGACGATGAGAAAGATCACGAAGATGAAGGCCTTCTCTAGCACTTCCTTGCATGAGGAGATGTGCCAGAGAGGGCAGCTAATGGTCTGTTTATTATTTGTTTTCTCTGTTGTGTGTTAAGAAGAAGCGCAGACGATCGGTTGTTAATGGCATGAATATGAACTTGTATTGTACCTATACAGATGTTGGAAGAAGAAACATTGCAGCGGGCATTTTTCCACACTCTCCCCTTGAGCTGTGTGACACAGTGCCTTGATGCATTAGCTTGATGACTTTGTTGCAGCCAGTAGTGTCATTTAGGTATGCAGCCAAAGCTTGTGTACTGTCTGGGACTACTAAACTTTGTTCAGGTTTGTTTCAGAAGTCTGGGGAAGACAAGGTAGACAGTGCATTAGACTACCAGGTATGCAGATATCATTGTCATCCGCCCAGGTGAGAGCTGCTGCAGCTCCCATCTCAAGATCTCTCGGTGAGTGAACGATAGCTGCGAAGGTTTACCGGTCGACCAACTGACTGCTTTAGGCTGCTCTAGCTCGACGAGTCACAGGTTACTCCGATTGTCTCGATTAGTAGCCTGTTGAACGGGAGGATGTCTCAACCCGACCGATTGGAACCGTTGATCCACAAGCGTTCAGGTCTCGAAGGACTCGACCGGTTGTTCAACAGTTACAATCATCTTTGATGCAACAGCTCCAACGTGGATCTGAGCTATAACAACTGGAACTGTGGTCAATCCATCAGACTTATCGACGATTTCCCAGTTAATTCATACTCCTATCTTTCGACATCAAGAGTGCGCTCAGACAGCCTATCAAAATGGTCTCACGGATGTCTTCTCTTTTGTCCGGCATGTCGAGGCTTCACTTCATCCAATGTTCCAATTCTTGGCTCACATTGACGGCTTTCTCTCCCCATTATTGCAGAGACTACTGCAAGACATGCAGCTATTGGGATTTCGAGGTGCGGGGAAGCTCTCCTATCCCCATTATCCCATGCCAGGCAGCTCCTTTGACTTTTTCCAGAATGCTGTTCACCAGCAAAAATTGAATCGGTCACCGAAAGGTGCCTGATGCAGGAGTGGGAAGATGATTGTTGCAGTCGATACCAGTAGGCCTGGCCCACTGCTTTTACTCAGCTATAGGTCATCGTCTTTCGAGGTCTTTCAGAAGTGTGATGTTCCCGAACAATGCCCACCCCTGCACCTCTTTCTCCAACTTCTGATCATGGGGGTTGAGGGGTGGGAAGGGAATAAGTTGATGTCACCTCCTCGCATTGATTCCCCTTCCTGTCTATTTCCTCCTCACCAGCGGGTCTGTCCTTACCTCGGCTTGATTTGCCTGCCTTTTTTCTCTTTCAGTTTTTTTTTTTTTTTGCTAGATACCCAGTAGTATCTGGTATACCCATCAGTATCCGGTATACATTTTTTTTTCTCACCGCATTTTGCCACTTCGCGACATTGATTGTCCATAACCTGCCTCACAACTTCAAGCCTCGCCAAATCATATATTCCCACAATGACCGACCCCCTCGTCCGCGAGCCCAACGAGGCTCTCCGGCTCGCCACCACGGAAGAGCACCTCAAGACTCTCCTACCCGCTGAGAAACCCAACGCACCCGCCAGCAAAGAATACAACCGCCTCAAGATATGGCTCACCATGACGCCCCAGATCCCTCTCATGCTGAGGACTGCGGCTCTGCACGCGGCCGGCTTCACCAAGCAGTCCAAGTACCTTGACCTCAAGACCGAGGTTCTCATCAACGTATTGCGAGCGTACATCAACCCAGCCCAACCTATGTCCATCTCTCACACCCAAAAGTTTCTCAACAACTTCCCCGCCATCAAGGGGAAAGTCTGGATCAGCACCTACGCCTGCTGGGATCCTTCTTACCGCCTCAAAGCCGACTGGCCCCCAAACACACAAGGAATCCAGGAAGCCATTCTGAAAACCATCAACGGCCTGCGACACCCAGGGACACCACCACCCGCCATAACCATGCCAGAGGTTCTACCAGTGGAAGCAGAGTGGACGGGTTACAGGAAGGACGCCACAGCTGAATCAAGGTTACCCGAGGGTCTGTCACAGAAAGAGCTTTACGGGGAGATGATGAAGGAAGTCACCAGCCGCACCACAATTCTGTACATGCACGGCGGCGCCTACTGGCTGATGGATCCCGCGACGCACCGGGCTGCGTCGAGATTGCTGGCCAAGCTCACGGGCGGGAGGGTATACTCTGTGAGATACCGGCTGGCACCGCAGAACCCGTTTCCTTCCCAACTAGTCGATGCGCTGGTTTCGTATCTGGGACTGCTGTACCCGCCCGAGGGGGCTTTCCACACGGCGGTGAGGGCAGAGGATATTGTTTTTGCTGGGGACAGGTATGTTCTTTTCCTCTCATCTTCTTACCAAACAGGATACTGACAAACTCAAAAGTGCGGGTGGAAATCTCGCTCTGTCCTTGATACAAGTCATATTATATCTCCAACGAAACCAAATCAACAAAGTCATGTGGCAGGGCCGCATGGTAGAAATCCCCTTACCTGCAGGAGTAGCCGTCAGCTCCCCGTGGATGGACGTGACCCATTCCTCCGAGTCCTGCAAGAGAAACGCCGAGTACGACTACCTCCCCGAACCTTCAACCATGAGAGCCGCCGAGAAGAAACGTCCGGCCTGCAAAGTTTGGCCCGCCTCTCCCCCGCGACAACACGTTTATTGTTCGAACGAGATGATCCCCCACCCCTTGGTATCTGTGATACTAGCGCCCTCCTGGAAGGGGGCACCCCCAATGTATATTTGCACAGGCTGGGAACTGTTGGCGGACGAGGACAAGTTTGCTGCGCAAAAGATGTGGAGGGAGGGGGTGGATGTCATCCTCGAGGAGTACGAGGGGATGCCGCACTGCTTTTCTGTGCTTTTTCCTCTGATTAAGGAAGCGAGGAGGTGTAACCAGGGCTGGGCCGGGTTTATCAAGAACGCCGTAGAGAGTCCGGAGAGGTTAAGGGGAAAGAGCAGGTTCGTCACGGTCAAGGCAGGCAGTATAGAGGAGGTTGAGATCAAGGAGGAAGACGTGAGCAAAGAGACGCAGGAGGAGATCAAGGTCAGGATATTTGACAGGGTAAGGAGCGGTGCAGTGGCTGCCGAGGGGGAGGTGGCTAAGCTGTAGTTCCGCTTGGGTTGTGACAAAAAAAAGGGTATATAAGACAAAAACACATGTAAAATGACAAAAAGTTCATGAGCAGTGAAGGGTGTAAGTGAGCAAGACAGGGGTAGCTCTGCGCGCCGAGAGAGAGAAAGAGTAAGCGGACCCACAGTTTTCTTGGGATTCAGATCCTTGGCGCCATCTTCATTCTCATCGTTTACTTTCAACCTCAAATCTCACCTTTCACCTCCCATCTCACTCACTCACTCGCCCTTTTTCATCCCCTCCAACCCGAGTGAGCGGGATCCAACTCCATCCCTTCCCGTCAACCTCTCTCTTCTCAGATCCCCCAGAGGGAAGAGTTCAAAAAATGGAACGCCACGCAAAAACCGTAGCCTCCCTCTCCTCGGCCATCCGCACCCTCTACCAGTCCCGCGAACCCTACCGCATCTTCCACGGCAGCACAAACTCTACCCGCCCCCGCCCTTCCTCGGTCAAACAAATCGACATTTCTTCCCTTAAAAATGTCCTCTCGGTCGACACCGCCCGCAAAACCGCCCTGGTAGAACCCAACGTCCCCATGGACCGCCTAGTCGAAGCCACCCTCCCCCACGGCTTAATCCCTCCCGTGGTCATGGAATTCCCCGGCATCACAGCCGGTGGCGGCTTCGCTGGCACCGCCGGCGAGTCTTCGTCCTTCAAACACGGCTTCTTCGACGACACAGTCAACCGCGTAGAAATGGTCCTCGGCAACGGGGAAGTAGTCAACATCTCCCGCTCTGACCACGAATCCGGCGACTTATTCAAAGGTGCCGCGGGCGCAGTTGGCACGTTGGGCGTCACCACCCTTTTAGAACTCCAACTCATGGACGCGAAGCGCTACGTCAAAACCAAATACCGGCGCACCAACTCCGTCTCTGAAGCCGTCCGCGCCGTCAAAGAGGAGTGTTCTGATCCCAAAAACGACTATGTCGACGGGATTTTGTTCTCCAAAGACCACGGAGTCGTCATCTCGGGCCAGCTCACCGACACTGCACCAGAAAAGGTGCAGACCTTCAGCGGCGCCTGGGATCCGTGGTTTTATCTCCACGCCAAAGAACAGACGGGACAAGTGGCAGAGGAATACATCCCCCTAGCCGAATATTTATTCCGCTACGACAGGGGCGGGTTCTGGGTCGGCGCCGCCGCGTTCGAGTACTTCAAGTTTGTCCCTTTCAAAAAATTCTTCAGATGGTTTCTCGACGACTTTTTGCACACGAGAATGATGTACCGCGCCCTCCACGGCTCGGGAGAGTCTGCAAGATTTGTGGTGCAAGATATTGCCATGCCCTTTGAGACTACGGAGCCGTTTGTCGAGTATACCTCGCAGGAACTGAATATCTGGCCGCTGTGGTTGTGTCCGTTAAAACGGCCGAGCCATGAGCCCAAGACTTTTCACCCGGTGACCACCGTGCCGGAGGGTATTGAGCAGAAAGAGAAGGAATTGATGCTCAATGTGGGAGTATGGGGGTGGGGACCGGAAGACCCCGTAAAATTTGTTGAGAAAAACAAAGAGCTGGAGGAGAAGGTTAGGGAATTGGGGGGGATGAAGTGGTTATATGCGCACACGTACTATGACCAGGAGAAGTTCTGGCCAATGTATAACGGACGAGGGTGGTATGATGCGCTGAGGGAAAAGTACAGCGCTGCGCACTTGCCGAGCGTGTATGACAAGGTGCATGTTGACCCAGAGGCGGAAGGGCAAAAGAAGCGGCACTGGTTGAAACGGCAAAAGCCTCTGGGCGGGTTTTATGGGATCTGGAAGAGTATTCAGAGTAAGGATTACATGTTGCATCGGAATGCCACGTGGAAGTGGAGGGGGGAGGAGGGGAAGTAAGATACCCAGTGATGTGTGCTTTGGATAGGACCAAAAGGGAGTTGGAAAACGAAAGGAGGGAGTTTGTGTATGTGTAACGTGTAGGAACATTATTTTGTATGTTATGATTGAAAGTATTACTATTCGATAGAGCTATTGGCTAGAGTTCTGTGGAAAACAAAAGAAACCATGAAGTACAAGGGGTATCGAACGAAAGAAACGCGATCTAACTGGTGCACCCCCAATCTCAGTTCGTCCTCGGAAGCTCATCAGCAGTGACGAACCTCTCCAGCTCAGGCCTGCTTGTGCCAGGAGTAGGCGTCAGCAGAGGCGTCGCGCTCGCAGTCACCATTCTAGGGGTCAGCTCGCCGGTGATCACCGTGAGGACGTCATCCTCCTCCCCTTTGGCGATATCATCACGGTTGTCCTTCTTCTGAGAGAAGTATGCAGCACTCTTGACAGAACCGGCATCACCATGAGCATCACCGCTTGCCTCGCCCTTCCCTCGGTCCTCTGGAAATTTGATAGAAGGCGTCGCAGCACCTGCAACAAAACTCCCCGAATCCGCCGTCGAAAGCCGGAACGAATCTCGATCCATGGGTGAAGCTAGCGTAATCATGCTGGCGGTTTCCGGCTCCTTTTTCAGACTAAATGGCGTTGCCAGCCCCCCAATAAACACTCTCTTTCCAGTAACCCCGATATCCGCTTGGTTGTCCTCTGGCGATAGAAATCCCGTCTTGAACGGGCGGCCGTTTGCTTCCTCCTCCCCAAGCTCGCGAGTCGGGCTCGTCTTCTCAAGAGCCGGAACCATAGGCCCAGCCGGGCGGGTATCAGCACCACCACCTTCCACCCCGGCATCCCCATCCGCAGCTGGCGGTCCTTGAGGAGCATTTTCATCAACCTGAACCTGCTTCTCATCTCTCACAAACTTCCTCCAGGCCTTGACCTTCTTCCCCTTTGGAAGTGACGATGTCGGCGGCGGCAGTTGACTTCCATTTGTATCCTGGTTCTTGAGATCCGACCAAGCCCGAGCACCCTGTCCCTGCTCCTTCGTAGCCGTCGAATTTCTCCCTTGACCCTCGGCTTTCTCCTCGCGCTGCACCGCCATCTCGTCGTGCTTACTGCCCCACAGCGACCACAGCGACAGTCCGTAGCTCCTCGCCTTCTGCTTGTCGAATTCCCTGCCGCCAATCTTTCTCCTGCCCGCGAGCGCAGACGGAGGCGGGACTTCTCCTTCACCAAAGACTTCGTACCCGATCTGGATATCACGTAACCGCTTCTTGTGTACGCGGGCCTTGACCGCCTTGAACCGGGAATCCCACTTTTTCTTGTGGTAAAACCACTTACGGACGGTCCCGACCTTGACGACGCCTACCAGGTCGCGTTGCATGCAGCACCCCGGTAGTTCGGAGGCGGGTGGGAGGGGGAAGATGTCCCCGTGGCGAGTAACGCGTTGGCGGATCATGTGATTCTTAAAGGGAGGAAGGGGGTCGCCTGCTTTGCCGATGGAACCCACGGGGGTGTGTGGCGCTTTCGTTTCGATCGTTGTGTCTTTGTCGTCCTGAGTGGTTGCTTGATCTTCGCGGTCTTGCTCGCTCCCGTTTGAGGAACTGGAACTGGAATTGGAAATAAAGGAAATTTGATCATCGTCTAGAATATCAATCTCGGTCTTCTGAGCTCGCGCCAGAGCCCAGGCGGAAAACTGTGCAACGCTCCTGTATATGTACTTTGCCGGTCTGGTAAAGCTCAGGGTTGGTGCGACATGACAAAGGTCATCCCACACTTGAAGATGGACATCTGTGGGCTTGTACCTGTCAACCTGTGCCCTCGCATAGTCGTCCATCAAAAAGTCTGGTGGCAGATACTGCGAAGGGTTGGCACATTTGTGCGCAAGATAGATCTGCTCATCCCGCAGGAGCTCGCCGCCGCCCACCATAATGAACAGCGGCGGTAGACCTCCCAGGGTCGGTTGCAGAACAGGGCTAACCAGCGGGTGAGTTAACAGTTCGTTCGTGGTGTAGATCTGGATTTGCTCCTTGACCACGACCCGTTCCCCGTCAATGTCGAACTCCATCCGGTGGGTGGTGTCTCTGACATCTGGCATACTGGGGATATGGGCACTGTCGGATGCGCCGTCGCTCGCAGCAATCTCTTTCTTTTGCTGCACAGCCGCGGCCTTCATTTCCGCTAATTCGTCCTCATCTGGCGGTGGCCATGCCGCGGAGGGCTTATGATGGAACCCGGATGGCGGAATGTAGTCCAAAGGACAATCGCCTGCCACACTGGGAAACGAGTGAGTGAGATCGACCCAGGGGCTAATCAAGACCGCGCCCGCGGGCAATGGAAGGCCCCTATCTCGGAGGATGACCAGCATCGACAGTACCATACCAGCGCCAGCCGAATCACCCGCCAAGATGATGGTGTTGGGCTCCTGAAGCGTGATGAGATACAGATATGTCGCCAGGCAATCTTGCAGACCACAAGGGAACGGGAACTGTGGTGCCAGTCGGTACCTCGGGGCGATGGCCCTGGCCTTGAGTTTTCGTGCGTGTCGCTGAATTTGGTATCGGTGCTCGTCGACACTGCCAAAGTAGTATGCACCTCCATGCACGTAGAGCATGACACGGTTACCCGGATCACCATTCTTCTTGCGCTCCTGGTAGTCGGCCCTCATCTCCACCCACTCGGCCTTTAGGGGTGTCTCTGGTTTGCGCCATTGCCACCACTCCTTTCCGCCGACTTGCTTAAGCCCCTCGTCGCCAAGCTGTTGCGCCAGGAAGTCTGCCGCCCGCGAGATTTGGTTTTCAGGAATATCAACCTCCTCGACCTTTACCCATTGTGGATGAGGGACCCATTGGGAAGTGAAGGCTTGGAGTTCCTCGACAGTGTGACGCGAGGCGTGAGTGAGAAAAGAGCGGATGAGATGAAGACCTTCATCGTATGAGAGATGAGCCGTCGGCTTGTGAGCGAGAGGCTTTCTTTTGAGGTACTGTATGTCACTGTTAGTCTTCTTGTGCGATACAAGCTCTTCTAGTGGTTGACTTACATGCGACAAAAGAGTGGATACGACCGTTGGCGTAACGGCCAGTCCCACGGTCGCCGTGTTCATCGTGTACGAAGCAGTATACACAAAGTAGGAATACTTCGTGGAGTACTACTGAAGTAAAAAATATGCAGTGTTTCAAAAACCAAAAAAAATGTGCATCCAAGCTGAGTGTTGTACGGCGCGTCTAGACCTTCACAGAACTGCTGCTGGGTAATATATTGATCAGTGAGGCATGATGTCATACGGTGCTCTGCAGCCCAACGGATGGCGTGGTTCCAATCCAGAAAATGCTGCAGTTCAACCACGATGGTAATAAAATATCTGACGGGAGAACGGGAGAACCAATGGCGATCGTTGATCTTTCCCCTGAAGCAGGCAAATTGGCTGTTACTTATTCGTATCCGTTGCTGTTACACACAGAGATGGGTTTGACGGGACTGTTGTGTTCTGTGATTCCGAGCTTGTCACACACACCGGCAGAGAAAAGAGAGTGATGATGCTTGTGGTCCCAAGTAAACATGAGATTGGGAAATCATGGAATGTACAATTACTTCATACAATCGTTGCTCATGTGAAACAAAGGGGAACAAATTTCAGACGGAATTTGATGAAGAGAGCCCAAGAATAGCGCAGCCCCCCCCCCTGTTCCCAGGCAGTGACAGTGACAAGCAATCCGCTAAAAACCCTCCTACCCCCAGCTTTTAAGTAGCGCACTGACCACCACCCTTCTTCAGGGAGCTCCCCGCGATGCAGGCAGGTGGAGGAGTGCAAGCACCGCGTCATTTGAAGCTGCCTGTCACAATGGGACGACGTCCGCTGCCGCCTTCAACTACCAAATATCAAAATATCTTCACTCGCAAGACTTCTTTTTACCTAATCTTCAAGTCAATCTCTTTCCAAAGCTAAACAGCCAAACAATCCATCAAAATGGCGAGCCCATACGAAGGTAATCCCCCCCTTACCTTACCCCGCGATCCCACCACCGTCCCCCTTGGCCTCTCAAAGCCCCTTTTGGCCCCCTCCTGTCACTCCCTCCCTCCCCTCTATATCCTCCCATACTAACATGCCAAAGTTGAACACAACATAAAACCCACCTCCACCCCCCGCCCCCACCGCCGGCGCCCAGACATGTCAACCTTCGACGCCCACCTGCGCACCCTCTCCTCTCCCTCCTCCGTCCAGCACAACAACCCCCACGCGGTCCCCAATCCCGTGGACACAGCCGCCGCCTTCCGCCTCATCCAAGACCAATTCGGCACTCTTGCGTCAGACGCACCCACCGAATCCAACCGCGACTTTCTTTTGTCGTTAGTCGAAGCTTTGGATCTCGACGTAGCCCACCCACCGAGGGAAATCGAGGGTGTGTCGCAGGAATACCTCGACGGTTTGGAGAGAGTGGACCGCAGCACTCTGAAAGAAGACGATACCTGCCCGATTTGCGCCGAGAAGTACCTAGACGACAAGTACTGTCTGGTGGTGGAACTGCCGTGTCATGGGAGCCACAAGTTTGATTTGGAGTGCGTGGGACCGTGGTTGAGGGGGAAGGGGACGTGTCCCATGTGCCGAAAGGAACTGGGGCAGAAGAAGAAGAAGGAGGCTGTGAAAAAGGAGGAGGATGAAGAGGAGGAGGATGATATGGATGGCTTGTATTCTTGAGTGGAAGACATTCAAATGAGGTTGATGACACTTCTGGCGATGAGCATTCTTTTCCGTTTTTTCGAAACCCCATCTTTTCTAGTTTTGATTATGCAATGTAAATGCTAGGTATGTGCAAAAATTCCAAACTGATACCCCCCTCCTCCGCCTGAAAAGCTTATGTGCAGCCACGTTTATGTACTATATGTACAAATCACCTCCCCTGTGTCTGGTTCACTAGGGAAGTATGAAGCTTTCAAACTAATACAGCCCTTGCTCTGTTTTGTCTGTTCTGTGTTTCCATGACAACCTGGAAGAGAGCTCACTGCTTCCCAGCCCCGATAAACTCAGTATCCTTGGTGGGCTTCACCCCAACTCTTCCCTTCTTGCGGGACTCCTTGCTGCCCTGGCTCTTGGCGTGGTCGCCGGTCCGCTCCTCCTTCTCGCTGGTGTGCCTCGACACACTCGGGTTGGCTCCGCTGACTTCAAGGGGGTTAGTATCGCTTCCTGCTCCAGCTATATTTTTTTATATTCCAAAATTAGAATCCATCTCTTTTATCTTTTGTCAAAGCCACCAAGGACCAATTTCAGAAGAAAAGGAAAAGAAGAAAAAAGACTAACAAGACTTGGAATGATCGGGGGACGAAGACGCAGAAGAATCGGAACGCGCATTTTTCTCTATAGAAGACTCGGAAGACTTTGAACTGGACGACGGCTGCTGCTTCTTTTGCTTATCTTTCTGCGTACCACTGGCAAACTCCAGGTCCGGGTCCGTGAGGTTGGGGTTCCAGGCGGCGTCGTCTTTCTGGGAAAGCTCAGAGTCGGTGCCAGACAGAGTATACTCTGCGGACTCGGGGCGGAGGGAGTTGCGGTCCTGGTCGTGTTTCCAGGCTTGTTGGGCGGGGGAGGTATGGAATTGCTGCCGCCTGGATGCCAGAAGAGCAGCGGAAGCGGGAGAAACTGAGGAGCGGGCGCCGCGAAGAGCTGCGGTTCGGAGGTTCAGGAGGGCCATTGCTTCGGGTCAAGAGATGAGAATGAGTTGGAATTCAGGGAGGTGATGGAGAGTGTAGTTGAGAATTTCCGCCCTCTTGCAAGATTTCAATTGATGTTTTGTTTTTCGCAAAAAGAGGGGAAAGGTAGGTCACGATGTGTGTTTACGGATGAAAATTGATCGTCTACTACGTTATGACCAGTGCAATTGTCGTCGTTGCAGGAATTCGTTGCGTGCTATGACTTTAGGGGTAACCCGAAGTTGAGATGTGACGTCATGACGACGACTTTGGAGATGTGGTGTAAGTTTAAATTGAACGCTACGCTGTACATCACTGGAGTTCCCCCGCAGTGGGGCTCTTTTGGCGGTGTCTCTCGTGTTCATGTGTCCTTTTTGTGTTCCGGCCTGGGCATTGAGTCCTCTCGCGACCGAAATCGAACCTTTATGGGTTGCTACCACCTTTCCGCAAATTTAGTATTTATAGATGGTAACATCAGATCTTGCAGAGGCACTATCTCGGTTGTTGGCGTCTTGTTCCGTTTCATCGATTTATTGTTTTGATATCCGCTACCACTGATAGAAGGTCTTGGGCTCGATGGACTGGCACGTCAACATGAATTACGACTGGGCCATGAATGACTGGTACGCAATCACCTTCGGAGTAATGTCTGAGCTGCTTATTTGCAGATTTCCTGAACTTGGATTGAAATCTACGACAGTCGCTCGCTTCAGTTGCAACGTTATGGCTCATTTGCAGGGCTCAATCGGAGGCATTCCCACTGGCCCATCGGCTTGTCATAATTGTCAACAAAGGCGATGCCTGTCGCTAAAATGACTTGTCGCTTGAAACATGGCCAGTATGAGGCAATCAACCGGCTTACGAATTCCCATTTCGTTTCTGGACACGAAACTGACTAGTCGCCTTGCCTGTTCGGACGTAATGTAGATGCAATCCTACGACGAGGTGATCACGGATCAAGCCGACGTCGGCATCATCATGACCATGCGGAATGAAGTCTTATCTGCCATTGACGGGGTTTGCAGATGCGCCTCCTCCAGACCGCAACACGATCGCCCATCGTACTCAGCAACCAGCAGTGTCGATGCATCAATTCCATGTACGCGCCTCTCCCAGACATTTAAAGGTCCGGGGAGACCGCAGCGTCGCAACCGGTCCCCCAGCTTTCTGGAAGCGCTTCGAAGTTGGGCCGCGGTCACCGCCTCGGATGGAATTTCTAGAAGGTTTCCCAGCCGCATAGCGACGGCGTAGCCATTGCCTGAAGTGGTCTTCTGTTTAGCTTCTTTCGGAACCAAGAGAAAAAAAAAAAGGGGGGGGGGGGGTTGGAATCGACTCTTCTTCTTCTGTGCCGTGCCGTTGGTTGGTCAGCCCATCTATTGCCAACATTGCAACGAAAGGAGGGAGAAAACAGAATCCAATGAGACCTTTGAGATTGGAAAACTGATCAGTCACAAGTCGCAACACAAATCAGAACCCACGAGCTCGCGAATGCGACGTGTTTCAACCGACAACCGAAGGAAGGCGAACCTGGGACTGACCGACACACGCGATCGCCCCATGCAGAAGCCTTCTGGAAGTTTTCCCTGTTGGGAACGCATCCATTGGTTTCAGGCGTGCCGCAGATGGGCCAGTAGCGCCATGCACAACACAGGAACCTGCAGAGCCTGCATATCGGGAGTGGTAACGGACATCACCGCCTTTTTCTTGGGGTGGGTTTTCGAACGCTGCGGTGGCGATTCTCATGTTCTGAAAAGTCTTGGAATGTGGGTTGAACTGGATTCCTGGAAAGACCTTGCCGAATATTGGATGCTATAGGATCACACAATCTAAGTTTGTGCCGCTGTATTGCTTGCGGAAGGGAAGATCACATCACCTTTGGATCGTACTTGTCTGTTCGTATGTCTGAAAGAAGCAAACAAGGTCTACAACTCTGCTTCGACGACGACATGTCGTTGTTGTTTGACAATAACCTTGCGGCTCTGTTCACAGACTGGTGGCTTTCAAACTGCTTTTGATCGCCCTCGGTCTCGGACCTTTATCCGATCTCTTGTCGCTGCTCTAGCGGAGACGTTTCCTGAACCGGCGTCTTGGTATCTCCTAAAAGGCGCCTCGTGAGCTCTTGTCATTCCAGTACCGAGTGCACTTAACGCTTGCCCTAGGTTCAGTTGGGTTAACCGTAGCGAACTAGAGACAAGCTGCAGCAAGTGTCGATGCAACTCACACGTGGAAGTCCGGGATCTCAGGGGCGGTTTTGCAGCGGCCTTCCCAGTGTTGTGCTATGAGGTCTGTGATGCGTGATACCAATACCGCATCTTGGTACCGAGTACGCACTGTCTCCAATATCTTGCCACTGTTGACCGACCTTATCACCACCTATCAGTGTTGAAAGATGTGGCCTTCTTCATCGTAGACTGACTGTATCCATCATGAGGGCTGCAACTTTGCAATTCACCCCGCACTTTCAAGGGAAAATACGATCGATAGATCCCGAGCACAACGAGCCGACATGTTGCGAGCTCCCCGCGAGCTTGGCCTGGTGCAGTTAGCAGTTCGGCGAGAGGAGGAGAATGGAGAGATTCGAATGCCAATTGCTGCGCACGCACAGATGCTACATCCACCAGCTAGACTAGCCCCTTTCCAGTTTCCCCCACAGCAAATGTGCACAAGCACTTCATTGGACCCCTCCCGGTCCCTCCAACTCGCAGCTCACAGCTCATTACAGGATAGGGCCGTAAAGTTCCGGGAGCTGCAGCGGGCGGCGGGCGTGGGTGGCATGGAGAATGCAGTGCAGTCAATAAGCATGTGGAAATGCGGGCGGGAATGCAACTCTGGCCGAGGAATGGGTGAGTGAATCCCGTCGCTTGTTCCGCAGATACGGGACTCCCGTCTTCTCTTCCCCGTCTGATCTCAAGCGAGCAAACAAGTGGCCCAGGCGGAATTGGTCGAATTGGAGCTGGGACATCTGACAGCGTCTGTGGTGAAGGCAAGATGCCTGTAGGGATCGAAGAGGTAGCATAGGAAGCCTGGAGCAGCCAAAATGAGATGGAAATTTCTTATCGCGTCAGCTCTCCACCCAGCACCGCTTGTAGTGTAGAGCAAAACGCCATTTCATGATCCTGCCGCTAGCCCTGCCGGTTTCAATTGCCACGCGGTGATTCTCCCGCGTTCGCTGGATGTCACTGGATGGCCACGAGGCGGCCACGCTTCCAGCGCATACTTTATACCGGGACATGCCAGCCGGAGAGCATCGCGATCTGGTGCACGAGTGCGCTGTGTCAGTCAGCTTGTTCGAGAAATTACAATCCTGGACTGTCACGAATGTGAAAGAGGTGTACTCCTGCTGCATCAGAAGATTCCACGACAGGGTAGGGGAAGCACTGCCGATATTACGGGTAACCAATTGCCCAATACAGCATACCCAATTGCCGTATCACACACGAATGCGGTCGCTGGAATGGTTTGATTGATATGAAATGAAGCCTCTTTGACGTCTGGCATGATTGCCATGTGCCATTGATTTGTTGCTTGCGTCCGAAACATCTTCTCCGGCGAGGGACAGGAATGACACGAATACTGTACAGTGTAATTCGAAGGGTTAATTATTAACGATATGGCCGGTACGCCCGCAGGTTTTCCATGCAACATGGGCCATTGGGGGAGGGGCGTGGGCGGGCGTCATCCCAATTCCGACTTGGAAATTTGAGACCAGCATCTGCAAGTCTCAGTTTTTTTAACTCGTGGTTGAGAGAGCGGGCAAAGACCACAACCGTCAAACCATTGGATCTGTGGTCTATTGGTGGATCTAGTTGCTGCTAATGCTGCTTACCGTTGTATCAACCCAAGAAGCAAACAAAACATCTTTCCCGCAAAAAATGTGATAGATGTCTTCCAAGAGCTGAGTGTCAATCGCATTGTGGACGGGAAGACGTGTTTTTGGTCACAGGTCATCAGTTCCTGTTCTTTATCATGATGCCCACTGCACTGGGGTCTTGATCCCTGCAGCCCAAGCCGCTTGCTCCTCCGTACAGGGTGCCGCTACCCAGTACCCACGCCCCAGCACTTGGGTACCTCCACCAAAAGGCGGACCACCTCCATTCTCGTCGAAGCCTTTCCCTTTCCAATTAATAGACGGGGGCGCCTCTTTTGCTCAGCACCCCCAAAAACCAATGCACACCTTGAACAAGTTCGGGGCCCCCTTCGAGACGAAACAGCAGCGGATGCCCTCACTTTCTTCAACCTTGCGTTGTGTGATCGCAATCTCTCCTATATTCTAGACGGCTTATTCCGCGTCTTTGATTCCGCCTTTCTCTTTGTGCTCTCCTTCCACACCAACGTCAGCAACAGTTGCGTTTTTGATACCCCTCAGCCCGCCGACCGCTGGACTGTTACTTATCTCGCTACCCACTGAACCATCCGTTCTCTTCGGCTCTCCACACTCCAACTCCTCCTCGATCCCGAGACACACGGCGCATCGTCCCGAGATCGATTCGAGACCTCCATAAAACATCGGTCGAAATATATATCTTACTTACTTCGTACGGCCTTTCGACACCGACCCTACCGGCAATTGCAACGGAGTAGGCCTGGCCGTCCCGTCTGATCACCCGCTTTCGTTTCGACCCGCCAAGAACCGAGACCCGAATGCCGATTCAGTTTGGTGTTCAAGCGTTCGAGAACCACCCACCACTACCGTTGTTTTGCGAACCGTAATCGAGAAAAGAATTGTTTCAGCATATGGGTCCATAGGTGCTAACGCGTAGGAACCACCAGAGAAAGAAGTTAGGGACCGGCCACCATGGGCAACAGCCAGGGAAAGCCCGTCGATTTGGACGGAGAAGGTGGGTGCAGCATTGCTCTCCTTGCGGGGCTCCTCTCGATACGTCAACAAAGAGGATTTGCTAACGGAAACTTTTGGGTGCAGTAAATCTGAACCACTTCCGTCTCTTGCGAGTAGTTGGCAGAGGTGCATTCGGAAAAGTGCGAATTGTGGAAAGAAAAGATACTGGCTTGTCCTTTGCACTCAAGTACATTCGAAAAGATGAAGGTAGGGCCGATCTTGTTCCAGAACCACGGGGGTTTTTATTGAGGAGAGAAAACTGACAAAAAGTCCTGATATACAGTCGTGCGGTCCGAAAGCGTTCGCAACATCATCAGGGAAAGGCGAATGCTGGAACACGTGAATCATCCTTTTATCTGCAACTTGCGGTACAGTTTCCAAGATATCGAGTACATGTATGCGCCAATCCCTCTCCTCAACCATTCACGACCGAACTTTGACTGACTGAAGCAGGTACTTGGTGGTCGACCTCATGAGCGGTGGTGATTTACGGTTTCACATCTCAAGAAAAACCTTCACCGAGGAGGCGGTCAGGTTCTGGATAGCAGAGCTGGGCTGCGCGTTAAGATATGTTCACAGACAGGGCATCATCCATCGTGATGTAAAGCCCGATAACGTACTGCTGGACGCAGATGGACATGTGCATTTGACAGATTTTGTAAGTCTACCACCGGCTTCATGTTCATTCACTTGAGACGATTGCTAATCGTTGAAACAGAATGTTGCTTCGGATTATACACCAGGCAGGAATCTCACGAGCAAATCTGGCACACTGGCATATCTCGCCCCCGAGGTTTACGCTGGAAATGGATATGACGTGCGCGCAGATTGGTGGTCATTGGGTGTTCTGTTCTATGAATGCATCTACAACAAGGTATGTGACGGAATCGCCGATTTTTTTCTTTGTCTTTGAGGTACCTTGGAGACAAGACTCGTTCCGCATTTTGCGCCACCACGATTGGCGGCACCACGTAGCCACTAACCAGTTTTCGCTAACGACATAAACAGAGACCGTTTGAAGGCAATTCGGAATCATCGTTGAGCACCGTTATCCAAGCCGCCAAACCAAAGTTTCCCGTTACCAATCCCCCGGTATCACTTACATGCATGTACGCCATCAAGGATGCCCTAGAACTCGATGTCAACAAGCGCATGGGCCACACCTGGGAAAGTTTCACACACCACGACTTTTTCGCACCAATTGACTTTTTGGCGCTGGAAAGAAAAGAGATAGAACCGGTCTTTGTTCCCTCGTCAGAGAAGACCAACTTCGACGCTACGTACGATTTGGAGGAGCTTTTGCTTGAAGAGGCACCCTTGGAGGCTCGTGCACGGAGACAAAAGCCTCGCGAGAGGCTAAAGGACGACGCCACAGACAAGGAGATCCGCGAGGAGGAGCTCTACCGGATGATCGAGACCGATTTCCGGAACTTTGACTACACAGTTGCTGCATATAAGAAGTACGATCCAGACCACCTTCATTTTTTGAAATGCTCGTGCTAACACAGAATGACAGAATCGCACAACAAGTCGCACCAACAAATGGACAAGCAAACGGCGCACAGGAGAATCTCGCACCCAATGCCCTAACCACAAGCGATGCCACGGCTGCCCCAGCAGCATTAGCAGTCAACGGCGGCCACGACCCGAATAAAAGGCCGACCAGCAACCACGAGAAGCGACACGGCAAGGCGCCAGGACGCCCGCCCCCGCTTCCCCCTTATCCCTCAAGCTACACGCCCAATGCTCGTGGGGCTCGTGGCGGTCCCGGAATGATAGTAGAGTCTCCCACCGGCGGCGTGCAAGTTACCCTCGACGGCGGCGGCAGCTGGAGCGATCTCGCCAGACAAGACGCTACTCTCCCGGCCGATGCGAGCGGGGCGAATAATGATGTCGATGGGAAGTCTGATTCAGGCTCGGGCGGCGTGTTTGGGTTCCTGAGCAGGAAGAAGGGGAGAGGAAACAGCCCCAAGCCGAAAGAAAGGGGTGTGCTCGGCAAGGAGGGAGCCAGAGTTGTCATTGGCTAGAAGTACCGATGACACTACATCATGGTTATTCCTCTTTTCCCTTTGTTTTCCTCGTTTCAAAGTCATCATCATATTTGCATACGTCGCCAGAATTATTTCTATTTTCATTGGTACGTGGGAGTTTGTCTTTTCATTTGTGTAAGTCATCCAGGGTTAGGTGTGGGGGATGGACAGGGCGGTGGGAGTGGTGGATGCAGGGATGGTTGGTAGAGAATGGGATGGCTGAATGACTGGGTGGAAGGTCTGGAAGGGAGGGAGGAAGAAAGATACGAAAGAAAGGAAAGGTAGTGCTGTATATTGCTCTTTTCCTTTTGAAATGTTTTAATGGATGGGTCGGCGGCAAATAGCATCATCATCATCATCATCATCATCATCATCATCATCATCACCACCACCATCATAGTGGCAACGGCGGGGGGAGGAGGAAGAGGAGGAAGAAGAGCTTTACTGCAAACTCGCGCTGTATTTCAAGTTCGATATACCCCCAAATCTTGTGTTCTCTCCTCTCTTGTCTTCTGCTTAGTATAAACACATATATCTATGTAAACCAGCTATAGCAAAATGATCACACCAGCTCACATGAAACGGATGAATACCTACCTAGGGGGGAATATTTACGCTTGCTCATCCATTTACAGTCTGACAGACTCCATCTACATCTAGGTAACAAACACCCCCGAAGAGTATTCGGGCCAATTGTGCCCGCTCGTAGGTACCCAACCCAGGGTAAGGTATCTATCGTTAACGTCACCGTGGAAAGAAACAAGGGGGAAAAAGCAATACGCCCCAATATTTACCATGAATGAATGAGGGGATTCTCTGTTTTGTGAGAGAAATTGCTACACAACATTCTGCCTTGAATTCATTGTTACCTACCTAGGTAAGACGGTAAAGTCGGTATCTTTATGGCCAGTGTCCATCTCAGTTTTAACGTATCACCCACCCCCCACATACCGAAATAGTCGTCGTCGTCGGGAGAGCAGCCCATCGCCCGGTGGTCTCATTATATACCTACAGTTTACCGGTATGGCTTGTATAAGTTTTCTCATGAGGACAGTCCAATCCGCACGTGTACCAAACAGACTCAAAATTGTCTGACACAGTAACTCGAAGCAAGGAGCCCTCCCTGCTCAGTCGTAACATTTTCAAAGTTGACGAGCATCTCTGTCAAGGTATGCATGATTGTAAAAGGGTTTTGACTTGGTGCCTCATATCCACATGGCGTATGAACAAAACCGATATACAGATCAAGAGTCGAGTTTCACTACATAAACTTTCAACTATCAACCCTTCGAAATCAAAATACAGCACCTATCGAAACCTCCAGAAAAAAATAAAAAGACCTTTCAGCAAAAAGATTCAATGGCCATAGTCTCCACTCATCATACACCCATAAGATACCAGTTACCAAGCGACAGAGATATAACAACCTCTCTCCACCAGATTGCGCCCTTTCCCAAAACAAAACCAACTTTCAAGCTATAAATGAACGTGTCTTGTTTGAATCCAAGAAACCTCGTTCCCCACGCAAAGGTATAATGTTGATTTCCAACTCCCATACTCCAGAATGCCCACGCCCGATAGTGAAAAGGTGCTGGAGAGCCGAGCCTGCATTTGGTGCAGTCCCAGTCCCGGCCACCGAGATTTTTGTTCCCCTCTTTGCCTTCCTCCCAGCAGACCCCATGAAAGAGGCCGATTTAAACCCCGAGTACAAAACTCCATGCGCTTGTTGGCGGAAGAAACCATTTGAAGAGACCGCCCAGAGCTTGCAAATTCAAACCATATAATGCTAGCGCCTTCCTGTGTAGTACCGTCCTGTTGTACAAGTGGAATCAAGTCGAAAAAGAGACGTTCTTGATCTCTTGCTCACACTCGGCCTTGTCCTTTTCGTCTTTGCAGAGATACTTCTGCATGACGCGCTTGAAGTCCGCTTCGTCGACAACAGCGCCGCCGCCTGAGCATTTCGCCTTCTTCTGGAGATCCGAGCAGAGTCCGTCGAGATCGAAATCGCCGTTCTGGACCTTGGGGCAGTTTTGCAGTTTCTCCCTTGGGGGTTGTTAGCATAGGGTACAACGAACACAGTTTTGATGAGAACGTACCAGATCTTGTTGCAAGTCAACAGCTGACCACTGGGGGTAACCTCATCCGCATCTTTGGCCGCATCGATTTGAGCGATGAGGTCCTTCTTTGGTGCCTCGGTAGTGATAGGCAAGTTGTAAGGCGTAATAAAGTCGGCGTCCAGAGCATCGTTGAAGAAGGTATCGTCAAAACCTTGTGACAAAACATTTTCCTGGGGCTCACGGTAGTCACCAAACAGCTGAGGATCGAACTGAAAGTCTGTCGACGGCAGCCACCCAAAGTTGTTCACATCCATATTGCCGAAATGACCGTAGTCTGTGATAAGTCAGTATTCATTCTCAAGTCCGAAACCCTCCCAGGAGTCGCATACCTTGCGAGTTATCGTGTGCTGGCTGTTCTTCGATAGTGGCAAGCGTATCCATTGGCTTGAAGCCGATTGGGGATTGGGTGAACGGCTCGGGCGACGTTCCGCATGAAGAATTAGGACCTCCCATGTTGGAGTTGGAAGATGCAGACGGCGAACTCGTTGATGTGACCCCGCCGGTCTGGTTGAAGTGAGAGTCGAAGCCGTGTGGTGAGCCATTCAGACCATTACCGATGTTGCTAAGGGGCGGCGAGAAAAGGCCAGATGAAAAATTGGCAAGATCTTCTTTGGTCTGCGAGTCGAGTCCAATTTGGCTGTAGCTGGCCGAGTTGGTACTGACCTGACTGTTTGACCTGTCGGTAGGGCTCATTTGGTCGGAATTGCTTCGCTTAACGGGCGGTGAAGGCGGCGTGGATGTGGATGACTTCTTCGTCTCGTTGGTGAGATTGGGTCCTGGCAGAGTGCCGAACTTAGGGAACTCGAACTGGAAATTAACATCGTTCATGTTGTTGAGGAAAGGTGCTCCAAAGGGCTTAATGGGACCCTGGTAAGTTGGCCGTCCGCTTGATATCAGCGATATCCGCTTCTTGTATTCGTTCAGTTCGACCGTCATCCTGTCGACCTTGGCGCGAAGGGCATCTTTTTCCTTCTTATCAACCTCCGATGCCTTCTCCAACTCTTCCACCTTGGTCTCTAGTTCCTTAAGATGCTTTTCTTTCCGCTCCCTAAACGCCCGCTGGGCTGCCCGATTTTGGGCTTTGCGTTTCTGCGGATAAGGTGTCAGATATTGATTGATCGTTGAGAACTGAGGTTCGTGCATGTCCACTTACAGAACTCGGCTCCGTCGTCAAAGGCTTCCTTCCTGGCTTTTTTGCGACCTTGTCCTCACTCTCTCTTCGCTTGGCCTCTGGATTTTCCTCCTCATCATCGTCGGGATGGCTGCGCTTATCGGGCGAGTCGGAAGAATCGGGCGAGTCGGATTTGGACCCGACCGAGGTACCAGGCAAGTCGGGAATCATTTTGGGCTGAGTGCCGTCGTTGTAGGACATGTCAAAGCTGGAATCCATACCAGTGAAGTCGTAGTCGTAATCGAACTCGGGGCTGGCTTGGAAAATGTTGTCCGGCGATGCGTCAACGGGCGAGCCATTGAATTGAAGAGACGACAGATTAGGACCTGAATTACCGGTCGGCGTGTTGCCTTTTCGGTTGGAGTTGAGCGCAGCGAACAAGAGGTTCTGCTGTGTAGGGGTGAGGATGAAGTCCCCAAGTGGATTGCGTGTCGACGTCATCTTTGTCTGACTCGCGTGACGTTGCGATGGCGGTTTGAAGGAAAGAATAATGCAAATTGAGACGAAGAGGGTCTATCCGCACTGAGTGCAATTGCAAGACCCGGGAGCGATTCAATTTGGGGTTCGACGTATTGAAGATCGGATGTGTATGACAAGTCGTTGACGAATATGAGAGCAGCGGCCTTAACTCCGACCACGAGCGCGGGATAGGCGGGGTATCGAACGCCCCAGGACAAAGACAATGAGCTGCTTTCGCGCAAAACTGTCTAACGGCGCTTCGAATTCGGTCAAACGTATGGTTGATAGGAAAGAAAAAAACGAGGTGAGAAATGTCGTCAAAGGCGCTCAAAACGTGGGCCTCGAGACTTTGGTCGGAACCACACGACGGGAGAGATGCAAGAAGAAAGTTGCCCCCAGACTTCGGATAAGCTTTGGGATTGATGAATTGGGGTTCAACCACTGCGGACAGCGGAACAATCAATGGAAGGACTGGAGACGTTGCAACGACGTCCACACCTTTCTGCCTTGATGCCTGGCCTGAGAAGTGAGCCAGGAACAAGACTTCGCCTCTGGGATGAGTTGCGTATAGGAAGGATTGTGGACTCTGGAGAGAGAGATGCAGGTGTGAGTGAAAAGAGTCAGACCGGCGACGGGCGAAATCAGTTGAGCGAGGGGCCCCCCCGATCCGAAGTGTACGTCAATTTGTCAGCCATCATAGAAAGCACTGGCACCATTGGATGGGAACTGGCCCGGATGGCAGGCGGACCCATGCACAAGGTCAGATTGTATTGCGTGGGGCTCTCGCAATCCGTCTTACTATAGTAAAGCGAGGCTTGCCCCGCCTTTGTAACGCTGTGATGGCTCACACAACTCATAACAGGTGACAGGCAGGCCGCGCCTCTTCATCATGCCTGTCCCTCAGGATCTTCTCGCTACCGGTAGAGGTAATTTTCCATAAGTCCAGACCATCCCCAGACGCATGACTTCAACCAACAACCAGAGATTCAAAATGAGGGATCACCGCTGCCGTTACCAGATCCTACCACGGCTCTTGAGTCAGGTTGTGCATTTAGGATGTCCCCTTTCCGCTGTCTCGAATGAGGGGAAACAGATGTCACACAAGGAATAACTCCGCTGTCCATCAGGAGTTACTCCTTTTGGCGGACATGCCAATCTCCCCTAATGCAAGGAACTGTAGAGTGTTATCTTTCTAGGCATCAGCGGCTCAATCTTTTTTGATGGGACTGCCCGAGGTGTTCCAGTTCTCTCCCGTCACGGAGATAAGATCCCCAGAACCGAAAGCCGACCATCGAATATCGAGAACTTTATGCTCAAGCTGTCAAAAGAACAAAGAATTAAAGTTATCACATGAATCAGGAGTCTTAAACAGTTATATCAATTCATGAGGAGTTGATTCCAATGGTCTGGGACTTTTAAGTCCGCAGCATACTGGTAGTACAAAAGGATTAAGTGTAACAGAACCGCGTATTTACGATGAATACGTTAATTACACACCACGATACCTACAACAGCCTCGACTGACATGGTTGGCCCGTCCTGTAGCAGCCCGCTGTAGGCTTTCCGAACCCCGCCCATTCTCTCAGCTGCCCGCTCACGGCGACAGGCATTGGCGACATCATGCCATCAGCCTTGTGCAACCGACCCGACCACACACCCCTTGGAGACTTCATGTGACGACACACACAATCAAACATCAACAGACCCACCGCCGCCGGGTATCTCAACCGAATCGACATCGCCAAGAGAATATCTGCATTAATAACGATCAAACCCGACTTGTTGTAGCCTGCGCTTCATTCCGCAATGGATGTCGCATACGACCACATCCAGGAGTCCAACTTGCCCGAGGACAAGAGCGACTCCGAATCCAAAGAGACGAAGCAGCCTGTCCCGCAGTCGAGCTTGAACGCCGAATTTCAAGATGCTTATCGTGCCTTCTCCTCGAGCCCTTGGGGCGCCAGGATCGGGGGCTTCTTCGGCAGCGTTGTGAAGCAGGTGTGTGTTTGACCGCACTACTACTGTTACTGACCGACGCCCCCTTTCCCCTCGTTAAAACGAGCGCCGAGTTTTTGTTCGGTTCTAACTGTTACCGTTTCCCCGTTTGAACAGGGCGAGAGTGTCTACCGCGAGGCTCAACAGGAGCTCTCGGCTGTGAGCCAGGATGCCACTCGCGGCTTCACCGACCTGCGCCAGACCATCATCAACCGAACGAGGTCGCTCTCGCTCAATACCTCACCGCCTGCTGACGAAGGAGCTTCCCGGGAAGCCGGTGACAACGGCGATACCACACCGACGAAAGCGAAGCCTGGGTCATCGGGAGAGACAGCCGAGGAGTCGGAAACAGTGCTATCGCGTTTGCGGGGAGAGGCTGCGAAGCGGTTAAAGGACCTGCAGAAAGCCGAGGATGCCGCCGACGAGGCGCTATTGAGATTCGGCTCAAACCTTCGGGACTTTTTCAAGGACGCCATCCAGATTGCGCCCCCAACCAACGACCAGGCCGACGACCAGGGGAATACCGTTCTGTTCGAGAGCAAGGATGCTGCAGGAAAGAGGGTTATTCACACCTCGCGGTTCGACGCTCAGCTTCATGTTATCCACACCACGACCGAGAACTTCGTCAAGGATGGTACAGGTACCGAATATGAGACCTGGTCTAAGGGCTTTGATATCGACAAGAAGACGGAGGACATCAGCGGCGATCTTTCCAAGTATCCCGAGCTCAGGACCACCATGGAAAAGCTTGTTCCCGATCAAGTACCCTACGCTGATTTCTGGAAGAGATACTATTTCCTTAGACACGGTATTGAGACCGCCGAGGCGAGACGGAGAGATCTGCTCAAAGGTAGGCTCGGTGTTGTTCGGTTGGGTACATATTCACGGGCGTCTGCTAACACACAGGTCCAGCTGCTTCCGCCGAAGAAGAGGTTGGCTGGGATGAGGATTCGGACGAAGAGGAGGAGGAAGACTCGGAGGAAGAGTCTGAGGAAGAGTCCTCCGATGAGGATACCCCTCCCACCAAGGCCGCCGCGGTACCCGCGAAAGATGAGGCAGCCAAGCGCCCTACTTCATCCGGATCTGCCACGACCATTCAACCCGCTGCTGTTGCTACCAAGGCCGTACCTGTTAAGCCGACGGAGAAGGCAGCCGAGAAACCGACTGAAAAGCCAGCCGCCGAGCCTCGTAAGTCTAACGATGAGAAATCGCTGGCCGATAGTGATACGAGCTACGATCTTGTAGGATCCGCATCCGGCGTGCCCAGCCAGGCGCCCAATTCCCCCAAGGAGTCCGACAGCGACGACAGCGAGGAGGAGGACTGGGAGTAATCTTTTGAGATTGTCGGGTTCAAGGCGTTTATCTAGGGGTTTGGATTTCGGTTGTTTTATGCATGAATGTTTATTTCAGCAGCTGGGGACTCGTAATGAAAGTCTTGTTCAAGAAAGGGGGTATCTGGGCCATTCTCAGACATGGTCCCGTGATGACTTTTTTCTTCGCCATAGCCTAACGTCAAAACTCCCGGACCATCTTTATGAATCTTTTATTTTTGTACGCTTTCAAATGAGAATCTGTGGAATTTAATCACATGATCTACCTCTTCTTCCTCGTAACCTTTTGGAACCCATCTTCATCCACCTCCGGCTCCTCCTTTTCCTTTTTAGGCGCAGGAGCATTCACCAGCGCCGGCGCCTCATCCATATCCACATCTTCTTCGTCTCCATCCTCATCCGTATCCCAATCCGTCTCATTGTCTTGATCCTCCGCCTGCGCAATAACCACCTTCTTCCCCTTTTTCGCCTCGAACCGTTTCGTAAGGGCGTCTACCTCGTCGAATTTTCCTCTCAAACACTCATTGCGCACTTTGATCACTGATTCGGCGACTTCGTACGCCGAGTCGTCGTCCACGTTTACTTCGAACTCGTCGAGCATTACTTGCAAGAGAACAGTCTCTACCTCTTCCTGGTCGGGCTCTTCTTGTGCTTGGGAGGGTAGTATTTGCGTGGCGGAGGGAGCGGTGGTGAGAGAGGAAGTGGCGGTTATTTGGGCCTGGAGCTGGGCGGGGGTAAATTTGGACACGTCGGGGAAGAGGTCGACGATGGCGCCGGCGAACCAGTCACGCTTGTCGGCGCTGTCGGAGCCGCCCCAGTTGTTTTGGACTGCGAGAGATAAGGCGGGCCAGAGGTGCAGGGAGAGGGCTACGCCTCTTTCGAAGGTTTCTTGGATTTTGGCTGTACTCTTGTTAGTTGGGGGTTGCAAGAAGGGGGAAATAAGAGGGGGAGGGGAGGGGGCTTACCTGGGGTGGGTGAGGCCATGATTGC
This sequence comes from Podospora australis, assembly GCA_033296905.1. NCBI lineage: Eukaryota > Fungi > Ascomycota > Sordariomycetes > Sordariales > Podosporaceae > Podospora > Podospora australis. Next base: position 62,542 of record MU864446.1, on the reverse strand, counting down.
TGGTTTCTGAGATTTAAGATTGGAGAACTTCTGGGGGTAGGGACGGTATCGTGGGTGAAGACGAGGACGTGGGTTGGTATGAAAGTGGTGGTGGTGGTGGTGGTGGTGGTGGTGATGGTCAATGGAGGGGTTGTTGACTTTAGCCCAAGATTTTTATTTTATTTTTTTTCCTTTCTTGCAGCGGCGGCGATCTGCACGCTGCGCAAAAACACATGCACAGTTGCCCCGCCATTGCGACAGATTGGCACCTTGATGGATCTGACTGGGTTAGGGTTCATTGGTAACAAGGGTCTGGAATGTTCTGTGAAAAGCTATGACGGCATCCGTTTTTTTTTTGTAACGGCAAGGGTCCTGTCCCGAGGTCTGTCTGGCTTGTCCGTTTCTGGACCTGACGGTATTCAAACCGGCTTGACTATCGATCCGACTTATCGGCATCTCGCACTTGTGGCTTTGTCCGTCGTTCATCTCATGTTTTTGGATAGGTTTCTGTCAAGTTGTCAGGCAGCCTCATTCATTGCGTCAACGTTACCAAAGCTCATCCCTTCATAAGCTGTATATTTCGTAATTTACATTTCGTCTCATCGCACATCCACCATTTACACTCACAAAATGGCACCATCCACACTCGTAATAGGCTCAACCGGCCTCACGGGCTCCTACATCCTCAGCAACTTGTTGGCAGGCGGCTCCGAGTCAGCAGTTTACACCATTGGCCGGCGCGCGCCCAAATCCACAGGCCCAAAGCTCAACGCCATCATCGAGGGCGACACCACGCAGTGGGCTTCCCGGCTCCGCGCCATCACCCCCGCGCCCACCACCGTTATTTCAGCTCTCGGCACGACCCGCGTCCAGGCCGGCGGCATCGCCAACCAGTGGAAAATTGACCACGACCTGAACGTGGAGCTCGCGCGCACCGCGAAAGAAGCGGGCGTCAAGAACTTTGTGTTTGTCTCCAGCGGCGGCACGACGGGGATGCTCGCGAACCGCGTGCCGTACAGCCAGATGAAGCAGGGCGTGGAGAAGACGGTTAGAGAGCTGGGGTTTCAGACGGCGATTATTTTGCGGCCGGGATTCATCATGGGTCAGAGAGAGACGGAGAGGATGGGCGAGGGGCTGGCGGTGGGTGCGGTCCGGGGATTGGGCAGACTGCTGGGTTTGGGATTCCAGGACAAGTTTGCGCAGGACGCGGAGGTTATTGGGCGCGCTGCGGTGCACGCGGTGAGGCTTACGGAGGAGGGCAAGGCGCCTTCGCCTGTGTGGATTTTGGAGCAGGCTGATATTGTAAGGTTGGGGAGGGATGAGTGGAAGGAGTAAGGACTTGGTGGTGAGGAATGTGGAATATATGTTGTATTTCTCTGTATATGTCCTTGGATGGTAAGTTGGATATGAGCCTTGCAGTGGTTTGTATATGTTGAAGAATCACAGATATTGTGATTGGCGTTGGTGGTTGTCTCATTTCTGTCCTAGGGAGGAGTGTATCACGTCGTACCGTAATTCAGGAGATCAAGCGGTTCTAGTTTCTGCCGAAAGGCCGGCAAAGCATACCACTTGAAATTGACACCTACTGAGTCCTTACATACATATACGCACTACGATCCGTACTCCGGCATTCTGGTTCATCCGTTCGCCACGGTTGGGAACCATCCACTGAGACCATTCCTGTTGCTAGGCGTTTATCTTATCTATCTTCCTGAGCTCAACTCCCTACCACAGCTCCCTCCAGAGAACCCCACTACCCCGCCAATTGCCATCGAGACATTTGACTCCCCATCCATCATCCCTCCATACAAATTCACCGATCTTCACCTTTCACGACATTATCACACACATCCCGGTTTCTTGTTACACCAAATTCACCGCCACTTATATCATACAGCTTAACTTACAATCTCTCAGCAACCTGTTCCCTTCTTCCCTCAAACACCAACGTTCAAACCGCCCTGAGAACCGTTCTACCCTCAGTTGGTTGTTCACACGACTCATCACTCGGCTCATCTCACTTTCTTAGTTTCCCACCAAACAGCTAAACTTCAGCTATCACAAAATGGCCAACCAAGAAACCCCCTCTATCGGCCCAGCCGAAGCATCCCCCATAGCATCCGGCACCACCCGCCCCCTCCTCATCGGCCCCCCTTCCGGCCCTGTTGACCCTTACCCCCTGCGTATGTCCGGCCCCGTCATCTCCGGCTTCGGCCGCGGCTCCCGCGAACTCGGGATCCCCACCGCCAACCTCCCCGTCGATTCCTCTATTACTCCCTGGATCTCCGACATTCCCTCCGGCGTATATTTCGGCTGGGCATCTCTTCTCCTCCCCCCAACTCACCCCCAATACAAGCCCTCCTCCCTACCCTCCTCCCCAGAGAACAGCTGGAGTATCTTCCCCATGGTCATGTCCATAGGCTACAACCCCTTCTACAAAAACACCGTCCGCTCCGCCGAGGTACACCTCCTCAAAAAATTCTCAGAGGATTTCTACGGTTGCGCGATGAGGCTGCTGATCATGGGGTACATCCGTGACGAAAAAGATTACGCAGGGCTGGAAGCGCTGATTGCAGATATCAACTTTGACTGTGAGGTTGCGAAAAGGAGTTTGGAGAGGGAGGACTGGAGGGTCACGCAGCTGGGGGATGGGGGGAAATTTGAGAATGAAGCTACCCAGTGGTTAGTGAGAGGACTAGAAGAAAACGAAAAAAAGGCGGTGGAGGCGGCGAGGGAGGAGCAGAAACGAAAGGAGGAGGAGGGGGTGGGTGAGACGAAGCTTTAACTATTTACCTAAATAGGATCGGGTTCTGATGGGGACAAGGGGTATAACGGGGGCAGATGGTCGGGGACGGGATGGTTAGTATGATTAAACGGGTTCGGGGTGAGGAAGAAGATACCAATAGATCAAAAAAAGGTTTTAGGAGAAAAGGAAGCAGGCCATTTGATTCATCAATGCGTCGCGCGAGTGGTGTTATATCGTGTATTCGAATAGATTCAGTTTCACAAGAGGAGGAGACCATCATGGTGAACGGAACAGAAATGACGAAATGCTCATGTTCTTTGGAATACTCTTTCGATTCTCCCCTCTCCTGCCGACCTATCTAGCCCCAATTACGACTAAAAGGTACAAACCGGGCGTACATGCAATGTGAACCAACTCTCAAATCCACCCCCGATTAACGCTGATAATACCAAGAACAAATCCACACGTGTAGATAGCCGTTCGCTCGAAATAAATTTGCAACGAAGAATAAGAGGACACCAGTTTAGGCTGCTACCTCCCCCTGGTCTTCAAATAATCCATCCCAACATGAGAGTTTATATACCCAAATAATGCTTATCAATTCCTTGCAAGCTTCCCTCTCTTTTCGTTTCTACTTTCCCTTCAAATACTGGTTGAATGAAAAAAAAAATGTCGCTCGCTCAAATCGCTTGATGATCAACGTTGCGATAGTAACATGGTAAAAACTGTTGTGTAACAAAAACAGGTCAGCAATCGGTATCCAATGATATCTCGCCTCCAAGGGGCAATCGAGAGAAAAACTCACGTTGATGACAAACAACATGGGCATGTCAAACATGTCTCGCTTGATCGTCCACGTATAAGTGCACTCGAGCTTGCCGTCTTTCTCGAGTTTCGATATACCGTGCTCGCCGTCAATCTTGGCCACGCGGTTGCTCAGGATACTATGCTGAGTGTTCTTTTGTGGACTGTTATCGGTGGCAGAAGCACTAGTATTACTCGTAGGAGCAGGAGCAGCTGCACCGGTAGGAGTGGTATCATTTTCCGACACACTTCCTTCAGCCGGTTTGTCGGTGCGGTACTTGAGAAGTCGACATTTCCTCGTCATCTTGCCGCGGCTGTCGTTGAATGCGAGCTGGGAGTAGTCTTCGTAGAATTCCACCGCACTGTCATGGTCCATGAGCTCAGCGAGGAACATAGGCCGCGGGCCGGTATCTGTAGACGCATCGGGGTTGTTCTCTGCGTTCATGCTCTTAAGACGTGGGGTGGTCAGGCCGCGGCCCTTAATCGGACCGCCGAGGTTGGTGTTGCGGTTCGGCTCCTTGCCGAGGAGTACGTCCTTCTTCCATCCCGTGAGCGCGGTGAACTCCTTGTTGACCCCTGCTATCTCACCCGTGCGTCTGCAGGCAAGCGTCGGGCTGGAGGAATGGTGCATAAAGTCTTCGTATTCGAAAAGAGTCCGTTGGAAATACTTCTCCATAAAAATGAGATCCTGTGGGGTAAGATTCCTGGTGGACGAGAGGAGCGCTGGACGAATGGCAGCCAGAGACTTTGCTATCCTGGCAGCATGTTGCTGAGAGAACCGGCTCCGAAGTAGTTCAAAGAGCTTGTGGAAGCTCCCCACATAGTCGAACGACTTCTTCACTGTGTCGTAGATGTACGAGGGATCTCGTTGTCGCTTCCCAAGAATGGACTGCGACTGTCCGCCAAGCTTGGCGAGGGGATTTGCTTGTTTTGGTGGTCGGTTGTTGACCGGGTTGCCGCCGTTTCCCGGCGTACTCGAGTACGTCGCCATCGTGGGTGAGCGCTCGTCGAACCCAAAGTTGGTGGGTTGTGGGCTGTTATTTTCCGTGCTTGGGCTTTGCAGACTGGTTGGCCCTGCTGCTATCGCGTATGCGTGTGGCAGACCATGTTGGAGGTTACCCTGTGAGTATATGCCGTTCGATGCTGCATCTAATCCAAGAAAGTCAAGAAGACGGTTATTATCGAATGGGCCACCACCATTGGCAAACACTCCCTGGTTATAGTGACCATCACCATGTTGGTGTGAGATACCGGACTCATGTGGCGGAGTCTCGGCGGCGCCCGAGGACATATGCCCAAGCATGCCAAACTCAAGAGCGCCATACTGACTGCCGAAATTGAGGGCTTCGAGGCCTTCCAGGTTAAAGTTGAAGATGTTAGGATCACTTGGGTCGAAGGGTAAGCCGCCGAAGGGTGTCATTGGGCTAGATACTGGTGGTGCCACCATTCCGTTTATCGTAGGGTTTCCTGATGTCTGGAATGTAGGAGATACTGGTGACTGTTGGCTGCCAAACGGCAAGCTCTCGAGGCCTGCGGGCAAGCTTTGTGTGGAAGAATATACTGGATACTGGGACGCGGCTTGTGAGAAGAACGTCCCAACGGTGGACGCCTCCGAGGCGGAGCCGCCGTGATGGCGATGTCCATGGCGCCCGGAACCTGCGTTGGGATTAAAGGTCGGGCCCAAGACTGGTCGCAGTGCTTCGGGAGGTGCGTCGTGTAGATATTTAGCCTTCTTCCTGACGCCATCCTGGCAGGTATCCATAAGCCCGCGCTTTATGCAGCGTTGGCAGGGTCTCTCATCCCCTTGAAGAGGAAGTCAGCTCAAGCGAATCTGGGGTGCAGTGGGCCGGGACAAGGGTGACTCCATTCCCGCTGCAAGGCAGGCAGGCCTCGGGGTGCAGTCACGATCATGACAAGAAAATAGAAAACATACCACAGGTGAGATGGGCTCGTTGACACGCATAGCAGGCTCTCCTGGCCTTCTTCCTCCTTGGACGCATGGGATCTTTGGGGTCGTACTTCTTCTTTACCTCACCGCCGTTGGCGTCAACGCCTTCTGAGTTGGTATTTCGTTCAGACATCTTCTCGTCGTCGTCTTTGTGATGTGTATCGTTGTCGTCGTACTCGTTCTCACTTTCAGACATGGCACCGGAAGCTTCTGTCGCTTCTGGCCCGAAAGGCCCACCGTCATCCGGCATCCTGCCCGAGCTTTATATAACAAGACTTGGGTATGTAGGGGACGGGTCGGCAATGCAGGGCCCTAACTTGTGCCAGACCACGCAGGTAGGTCACGACCAGGACAAGGAAAGTACTTCAAAATGGGGGTCAGGGGTGGGCACGAGCGTATGAAGCCTCATGCAGGAGTCCCCACGGCGGTATCACCCACACGGGAGCGATTGGCGCTGCAAGAAGCAATGTCTAGCAAGCTGGACAAGAAGAAGTGGAGGGTGCGCAGAGAGGCAGGCGGTATGTACCCAGCCTTGCACTGTGGCAACCCCCGGTAGGTCGACCGTCTAATTAAAGCGCGGTGAGCGGCAACACAGCGGCAGCGGAACAGGTCGCTGGTGCTGTCTAGTAGGTCTTGAGAGGCCCGGAGGTGTGTGTGGCATCAATGGGGCTCTCTCGACCTCTCGCCCAGCACTCTCACGACCCAACCCTAACTTCTCCTTCCCTCAAAACACTTGGGCAATTCTGTAGCCTCCCGCAATATGGGATGTTTAGGATGGTGATCGACCTCTCAGAGGAAAGGGGGCCCGCACCAGCTGACGAGGCCTGGTACACAACGACAGCAGGTTATCTCGTATTCTCAGAGAGCAGCACTTTTCCCCAGTCCGGATTCTGCCAATGGGCACGGGGTCGGCTGGCAGTATGGCGTTTTTTTGTGCTACAGCGGGCGACGATGGGCCCGGATCGAGGGCACCGTCAACTTCTGGACAGCGCGATTCGATGTGCCGCGTAGAGGAGCGGATAGAGCACCGTGAACGAACTTCTTAGTGAATGTCCGGGGAAGCTCTCGAGCGCTGGGTCGTGCGTGTTGCACCGCAGTGATAGGAAGGCATTCAGCTGCAGCTATCCGTCACTTATGCTTGTATGATTCCTTGGCGCCGCCTCGCAGTTGACCTGGACCTGGGCTTTTGAGTTTTTGGGATTTCTTGATTCGAGGTACCGTATGCGTATGTAACATACAATCTGCGGATGCGGGACCCGTCCGTCCTACTGCTGCTCTCTTACAGTTTCTTTTTCTGTGAAAGTGAATATGCGTTGCGCCCCTCCAGGCTTTGGATTCTTGTGCTTCTTGCTGCTGCTGCTGCTGCTGCTGCTGCTGCTGCTGGCTGCGTCGGGGCGTGCTTCCCTTCTCAGCGTCCTTGATTTTTTCGATGTTTTCCAGCTCTTTCCTTTCCTTTTCCACCCCTGTTCAAAAGAAGAAAAGCCCCAGTCCAGCCCTGATGGGAAATAAGTGTGTGTGTGTGTCAGCCTGGGTGTACCTCCGTACCGGCAGTAAGTACTTCTGTGACGATCTCTGTTTGGTATGGTCGATGGCGGGCGGAAAACACCGTTGTCGAGTCGCAATTCGCAGTCCAGTTCTCAAGGTAGGTAGCGTAATTCACAGGCGCAATTGAAATTATTGACGAATACTGATCGATGAGGAAACATGCGCGGGATGAAGTGGGCGCGAAGTATGTACTGCAAGTACTGGGTGGTATGGTCGAGCGGGACGCGGCCGGAGTCACAAAATGGGAAGAGAATTGGCTGGCTGGCTGGCGCAATTGGCAATGGATAATTAATTTTGACTGCTTCCAGGTTGCTTGGGATGAAAATGATCTTCCCACGCACACACACAGCAGCGCAACAAAACAATACCTAGCAGAGAGGTACTTCTGCAAAAGGCAAGGTAGGCAAAGTGAAGACACCTCAAGAAGCCTCGGAGCTTCGAAGGCGCGGTGCGGGCAAGTGGGGTGGGAAATAGTCAGTCACCGTCAAGGTTGTTCCAGGTGTTTTTCCAGTGGCCCGTCCTCAAAGTAGCCGTTTCCAGACAAGTATTCCCAGTCGAAGAGTTCGGTACTTTGTGACATGGCAGTCTGTTTGGCTGTGTTCTGTGTGGCTGTTTTGTTTCTTGTGTTCAATGTGTTGAGGTGTTTGGAAAAATGACGATTCCCTTTACCTAAAAACTCGGTGAGTTTCTTGTGCTTGTCGAGGTAAGCGTTAGCCAATGCCGACAGTGGGTTACAAGCGTTGTGAACCAATGATGTTTTGGTATTTGTATGCGCTGCGGGGAATTTCTGGTTGGTTTTTTTTCTGGGATGGGATACAAGAGCTTCCTCCCTTGCATTCGCACACAAGCACGACAGCAAACTCAAGATCCTCGTGATCCTCGCAATTGACGGGACGGAGAGCCCTGTGGGAGAGAGAAAACTGCCTGCCCCATCACTGGCTTTTTTGCCGACTTCCCTCCCATCGAGAAGCTTGGCAAGTCGGTCATGGTGGATTCTGTGGGTATCCGGTACCTGGCATGTCTCTGAAACTTTGCTGCAATTGGCGTGGACTGCCCCGCCTGGACCAGGTACTGGGGACTCTGGGCGATACCCGACGCAGTTAGCATGTGGTCCCCGTCCATTCCTCCCCACCAAAACTCTCAGAGGTTTCCACTCGCCCGCGCGGACCGCAACCCGTGATCCGTGGATCGTAGTTTGCTCTCACCACACCAGGCTCCCATAGGTTCCAGGTTGCATCTGCATCCATTTGTTCCTGTTACACCAGAAAAAAACCTACGAAGAACGACCGGCCTTCTTCGATATCAATTTTCCATCGTGACATCGTGCCATCGTGCATAGGTCTATCGTAATACTCATCTTGACCATTTGGAAAAATGAAATAACTCAAATCTTTCGTCATGTCGGCGACTTGAATCTATCGAATTCACACATATTCCAAAAGGTCGATAATGGCTAACCCAATCGAAAATTCCCATCTCAAAATGTAGGATACAACACACAATCAACCCACGCTCACCCCCAGCACCACCCTCCACGTTCATCGATGTGCACGCAGGGGACGGGGGATCTTAATTCAGCCCAGATTACCACATGGCTTCGGAGATCATTGGTGATCCGTCATTCGTCGTCATGAAGTCCTGTAGTGGATGGATGGGTGCTGCCGCCCAACCTCCTGGCGCCTCTCGAATGGGTTTGAAACCTGTGGAAAAGACTAGATCAACTTCACCGGCCCCAAACCTTCCTGGAAACAGGATAATCTCTGACGGTCCGGAGATGGCGTGGGCGCCTCTGCCGCGCTGGTCGGTCGTGATAGTTGTTGTCTTGTCTAATCTCTTCCTTCGCTCCCAGGGAACCCAGATGAGACTCTTGACAGCGGCTGGCGCGCTGCGGGCTATCGCGTCACCGGAGATGGCTGGAAGATGGCTTTCTTGGACTTTTTGCTTTTTTCCTCTTGATTTTTTCACTCATTTGCTTCTTCGACAACGCATACTAGCAAGCCCCTCATGTCTCGCCACCCTATTCACCGAAGCGTCGTGATGCAGGTTCTTGTCGCGGATCGATGCGCCATGTTTCTCAGCTCTCCAATCCAGGCTTGGATTTAGAGACATCTTCATGTCCTCACACCGCCCCAATCACTATCGGCAGCACCGTGGATTGGCTCCTCCTGCAGCATACATGGGCCGAGATGCCAACTGCTTCCAGCTTACAGGACTTACACAGCAGGGAAACAGCAGTAGTATAAGCAACTACATCAGCAACAGCAACATTACGCGCAGAATATGCGAGGTCGCCCCCCCGCGGGGGGGGGGGGGGGGGGGGGGGGCGGGGCGGGGGGGGCGGGGGGGGGGGGGGGGGGGGGGGGGGGGGGGGGGGGGGGGGGT
>MU864446.1:0-53128 GCA_033296905.1 Podospora australis | reverse complement strand
TCCAGGTTACAGCTCTTAACCCGCAGGCAAACCGCATTTTTATACCAAAACAAACCCCCAACCCAAACATTCCCCCAAGAATCGGCGGGGTCCACCCCAACCCCCCCCCCCCCCCCCCCCCAGCCTCGCAGTGATATAGCTTCACTTTCTGCTGAAAATACTGCCTGGTAGAGCATGTTGATACTGCACCTCGGCCAGCACCAATGGCGATCTCTCAAATGCAGTTCAGATATCACAAAGCATGCAAAGCCAGCGCCAACCTGCAACTCTTCACCAACATCAGATCGTCAAATAGGAGCAGATAGCATCTCTTCCCCGGCCCCGCACCCTATGTGATGTCTTCTCAAGATTACCTTCTTCTGGTCAATCCCCCGTCAATGGGGGCGTCGCAGGCTGGCTAGCCCCCATAACCCGGTGTGCTAGCTAGTGCTTGTTTGTAAACTAACTAATGATAATTGACAGATAGGGTCCGTCCCGCTCTTGGTATTTGGCCCCCTTGCCATGCCTTGATGGCTTTCACACTATTCCCGGAAGAACCTCGCTAATCTACGATGTCAACGTCGAAACCTTCGATCTCAGTCGACTATTCCCGTCTTCCGGTTCCATCGGGCAAGGGGCAATTGTTCCGGGCTCTCAGGGGGCGCCTGCGCGGACAGCGGACAGGTACCGCTGTGCAGTTGGGCACCAATACCATACCACCCCGGCTCTCCTCTTCTCGGTCCCGGCTCAGCTCGAGATGGGTGGTCTTGACGGCATCTCATCAATCTCGAGTGCAGACTAATTCCAAAGTGTGTGTGTGGGCTTGCACATCCACTAACCACGCCATGTGAAGAAGCAGCTTTCCATCCTAAAGTGACGCACAACATAATTACCTAGTAATCCTCCTCCTTTCCCCCACTGGCATCCTTGATCACCACGCAGGCAGGCGGCAGACTAGTCGTTGACCGTCCATGACCAATCCAGCCAGTAACACGGGAAAGGGGGCCAAAAGTTCATCAACACCTCCCACACTCTTTTCATCATCATATCGTGGCCATCTCATCTCATCACTTGCCTCGCTCTAGGTATTTCCCTATTTCCCCACAATCTTTACGACCTGAACCGTTCGTTTCTTCCATGCTTGCGAGACAAGCCGCAAATCTCACCTAATATCTTTATCTGAGGAGGAGAAGGGTCTATCGATCTGCCCTGGAAGATGAAGTCACTTCATGTTGCATATGCCTACCTCGCCGAACACCCCTGGTCCCAAGGTTGATCCTGACCTCCTCGATTGCTGCAGATCTACAGCTATCTGTGCGCCAAAATGCAATCCACAGCAGATCACTGACCCTGCCTAGCTGCTGCTGCTGCTGCAACCCCTGGAGTTGTTTCTTCAACTGGGCTGGGTTACTTCTTCATGATTGTCTTCAATATATGTACACTATCGTGACTATGTACACGTAACTGAGTGTCTCAGGCGGGAGCTCCCATGTCTCCACGAGCCACAGCACCACGGCTTGACGTTACCCCCACTCTCTTCTTGTCTAGGCCATTTCCAGACCTCAGACTTAAGACATCAGAAGAAAACTCATGAAGACGTGGCATACCTGCTTCTAGCTCGTATCCTCTTTCCGAAGCGGAAAAAGATATACGGAAACGGTAGAAGGGCAAGCGTTATGAACGCTAAAAGGCCAGTGGCCCACTGAAAGCCGAGGGCCTCGTACATCTGATAGCCAAACAACGGGAAGGCAGCTATTTTACACAACAAGGTTAGATCATGGCCTGACCAGACAGCAGCTCTAGCTGAAGAAATATGCACACTGATGTCGTGTGCCTCATCTCTCTTTTTCTCTCCTCAAGTTTTGGGGTGAAACAAAAGAAAGAAAGGCTAACTTACCTGCGAATGAACATCGCACAAGAGCATTGGACGCCAGAGCGCTCGCTGCGTATCGCGGGTATGCTGCCACCTAAACAAAACCGCCACCATCTCGTATCAGCAAACTCTATTGTTCGCATATCGTCCAATACAATTTTCTCCTTCAGGGGTGGTGGTGGTGGTCTGTGGGGTTGATGAATGTCTTTGTGCATCCCCAGACACAGTAGCAGCAAGCAAGGCAGATAGCCTAATTTTTCCCCCGTACTATGTGTTGAAGGGGGTTGAGAGAAAAGGGTTACACAAAACTCACCAGAAAGGTAAACACTCCTGTAAAGGCATACGACATCCTGCAAAAACCCAACCGGTTAGCTGCATGAAGCGCCTTGCAGGGTAAAATAAACGCCGCCGCCACCGCCTGCGATCTGCGAGATCACACAAGAAACAGGGAAAGCAAGGCAACGCCCTGACAAAGACCTGACTAAACAACTGGGGGGGGTCTCAGGGGAAAGAGGGAGCTTGCGTCAGGAGATTGGACGACGACGCGTCTGCCTGCCGCGCGCAGAACAACGCACAGTCTTCGTCAAAGACATCCGTCCTTCCGATGTCTCTGCCCCTCCGTTGTGGGTTGGGAGAGTTTGGAAAAGCCAGCACAGACCGTCCGTCTGTCCGTCCGTTCCGCAAGGAGCCGCAGTGTCCTCCCGTTTGCCGGTGGTCCAGACCGACTTCCGGTCCGGTGCCGAACTCTGCTCTGACCCTTTTCGCCTTGTACACCGGTAGATCGTCCCACACCGAGCCCACAGACAATCTTCCTCTCTTTTTCCCCGGCTTCAAGTGTCACACGCCAAAAAATAAGAAATAGAACAGAAAATTCACTTACCCAAGTCCAAAAACAGCACTCCCAATCACCGGCACAATCCAATGAATCTCCGGCACACTCGTAAACCCAAACCAGAACAACCCGCCGGTAATCAACGGCGCCCCGAAAATGACCTGCGGCAACTGATCCTCCGGCTCATCCTTCAGGATCCCCGTCTTCTTTTCTCTCCGCTCGATCAGCCAGAACCTAACCCGATTCCAGAAGGGCGTGGTAAGACAAGCGATCACCATGGAAACTAGCAGTCCCATAAACGTCAACCCAACCTGCCAGGCGTTGAATCCGTGATTTGTCCGGAAGATCAACGGAAACGCTCCAAAGAAGAGATACAGCAACCCCAAGAGCACGGCCGTGTACACGTTCAAAATCACCGCCATGGGCTCGTACATCAGAATCTGAAACGGTCTGAGGAGCGAAAGCGCCACCGTGACAGGAATCGACTTGTTTGACCGCTCAATGGGCGCAAACCACCGGTCGTCTTTTGTTTCTTTGCGCAATCTCACTGCTTTTCTTTTAAGCAGCACCGGATCTGTGTTTTTCGTTTTGGTTAGCATTGATATTACCCGGGAGACCGGCCCGCCGGTGGTGGTGGTGGTGGTTGCGGTGCTGCTCGGAACAAAAAGGGGGAAGTCCGAGACCACAAAACAAACACACCGCCCACCAGGAAAAAGGGGTAAACGGAAACTCACGATACGTCTCCGGCACAAAAAGCGCCAAACTGAGCAAAACCACCCCGCTCATCACCAGCAGGTAATAATGCATCACCCGCCAGTTCGCATAAGTAACAATAATCCCTCCCACAAAAGGGCCAGTCGACGGCCCCACGAACGGCGCCAGCGAGAAAATCGCCATGGGCATGAGCATCTTGTCCCTCACAAACATGTCGCTCACCGTTCCTCCACTGACCGACAAAAATGCGCTTCCTGCCAGGCCTTGGAAGAATCTTGCTACCAGCATGGTTTCAATGTTTTTCGCTACAGCGGAGGGAATCAACCAGATGATGAACGCCACAAAACTGGCCAGGTAAATCGGTCTGCGGCCATAAAACTCTGCTAACGGGCTCCAGAACGGTCCTAAGGCAATACCCAGGACGTAAAGCGACAACCCGATGGTGGCGACTAGGCGGGAGGTATGAAACTCGGCGTTCATCTGCTCGTAGGAAGCAGTATAAATCGCTGATCCGTGAGTGACGGCAAAGGATCCAATGGAAGTGATGGTGATGATGGTCCATTTTCTCCAGGTGGGCATGGATCGGGGGCAGAGGGGGTCGAGGTCGCCTCCGTCCCAGGTTACTTCGAAGGGGTCGACTTCCTGGCCGGCATTAGGGTCTTGGGGTGTAGCTGGCTCATCATCGGGCGCTTCGAGGGAGGAAGAGGAGGAGTGGTCGATCAAATCTTCGACGCCATAGCCGTTGTTGGACCGTTCTCGACGTAAAGTGGATGAGAGGCTGTGACGGCGGGATTTACTGGTGGCTGTGGCTGGGCGGATGGGTGCAAAGTTTTTCTTGTCGTTGTCGTGGTCATGGGTGGTGGTGTTGGTGGTGGTTGAGTGGTGGTCGTGATCTCCTCCTTCCTGCTCTTCGACCAATGGTGGTGGGGTGCTGCCTCTGGAGACTCTGGCTCGGTCGACGGCCGCTTCGAGGTCTTTTTCGTTCATTTCGTTCATGATGCCGACGTCTTCTCACTCGTTTTCAAGTGAAAAAAAAATAATCTTTTTATGAGAGTGAGAAGATGCGGTGAAGACCCCCTCTCAAGTGAGAGAGAGTTGTTGGGGGCCGTGGCTTGAGAAGTCGAAAAATCTCAAGTGAGAATTCGGTCGCTGTTGGCGATGTTTGTGGTACACAAAGCTGATGATGGCTACCCTGATTGCGATGTACGGCGCAGGTTATGCTACTGGATGTTGAGTAACCTCCAAGTTTGGGAAGGAAGTCGAATTACGGTGATGTTGGATTAAGCGGACCTGTTGTGGTGAGTATATCAAACGCTCACGACTACTGTTTGTCTGATGAATAGATGCAAGCAAGCTATGCACACGACGAAAACCAGAATGGTGCGTCGTCGAAACAAACTCGAAAAAGCCAAGAATGACAAGAAAAACAGGAACCAAAGGCGAAGAGGAAAAGGGCAAGACAAGACGCGATCGCTCCTTCTTAACCCATACTGGGAGTTGTTAAGAAAAGCGTTGGGTGGGTGTGTGGTCTGGGGGTTCTTAAGTCTCCTTCTCATGATGTTACCCTGGTCCTAGATGCCGACTGCCGGGGTCTGTGGTGATGGTGTGTGTGTGTTTGAACAAGCATCATTGAATTGGGAATAGCAGAGAGGATTCGCCAATGCCACTATAGTTGCGTAAGAACCGAGAGGGACGGAGATAATACGAAAACTTATTTCCTTCCCGCCGTTTGCTTGCTCTTTTACGAAGATAGGGTGAGTAAGAACATCGCCTTAGTACGGCCCTTTGTTTTCACTGATGTCATTCGTCATGATGAGACGAGGGACGGGATGGGGGGAGATCATGGGACCCTTTCTTTTCTCCATCAAATTGACTTTTGCGGTACGAATACACCAGAAATGACAGGGAAAAGGCGTTTCCCATGAACGATGATAGGGATAATGGATTACGCCATATATTAGAGCAACGAAACTTACCAACCACCTAACAGAACTTTCCATGCGTAATGCCAGTGTCAGTGGGAAAAACTGAACGTACATGCCGCCCCCGGGGGAGAGCGGAGCGCAAGCAGTGAAGAAGCGGGCGCCCCCGGCTTGCGGAGAAAATAAACCATGTGCCCCGTGCCCTGTTCGGCCCCGCCCTAAACGTAACTATGGGTTGCGTTACAAATTGATGTCAGCAGCAGCAGCTTCTCACTCTCTCTTTTCTAACCCCGAGGAAAGCGCGAGGTTTTTGTTGGTGTGAGTAACACAGCTGCAGGACGCTAGGTATTCCAGAGATTACGAAGGGCTCGGTGATAAAATGCTTTCCTCAGCGCTCGCGACCGAGTTATCTCCAGAAGAAGCGGCTTTAGGGTCTTTGGTAGTGTGTGTGTGGATACGGCCGAGGCTCGGAGGACGTTTTCCCGGGAGTTGTTTCGTTTCTCGTCGTTTTGTTTGCCCGTTTTACAGCAACAAATGTAGATCATATTCCGGCATTTGCTCCCGGCTCCGAACTTTGGTTTCTGAGACATGCCGGTAAGTGTTTGAGAAAACACGTGCTGGAGCTTGGCTTTAGCCGTTGATAGGAGCCGCCTTGGAGGGTTCTAGAGCGCAGCAGTGTTGAGCAGGCAGTTTACTGTATGACATTTGGTATAACGGTTCTTCAAGTCAGTTTCTTGGACGATCAGGTTGTTAACGAGAGAGCTGTGGAAGAATTACCGGAAACTCGTTTCTCTCTGTAAGGCTGCGCGTCCTGGTGGAGAGCACGATCTGGGTCACCATCACCCCGACCGGTGACGGCTGACTTGAGATGAGAAAACAAAAAGCACAAGCACAAGCACAACTGGAAATGAAGTGGACAAATGGATAAGGAGAAAAAAAGATGATCTGGGGCAAAACAAAAACATACAACACCGAGGATTCCCCAGTGGTCACCCACCTGAGTACTAGTTCGGCTCTCAGTTGCTTATCTATGGGAGAGCGGACGGGATCCCGAGTTTTCAACTGGATATGGTCGTATGTGCTGTTCCAGTACCAATTACAGGTTTATGTATAGACTGCGTGCTTCTAGAGACCTGTTTTCAGACCGAACTTACAGACGTCACATATATTCCTTCGTCTCCCACCCCCTACCAGCTCCAGCTCCGTCCATTCTATAAGAATCTCACGGCAGCGGAAGCTAAGAAGAACAAAACAGCACACAGGTGAAGTTCCAGAAGGCCTGTTCTTGACGAAAGGACGTTTTCAGAATCTTACTTTTCAGGCTCGAATTTCGAGTACATGAATATAACATGCAACAGAGTATTGCGCGAGCCTCGCCCTGTCGACAGTTCCGGGCGTCCTTTCTGCTCTGCGCGGTGAGATTCGACGTTCCCTAAGGAGTAAGAGCGCTTTCTGAGGGGAGTGGCCTCACTCATCGTGGCCGGGCTGGCAGCTTTTGCTGTCCTGGGTCTTGTGCTCTTTTCGAGGTTGGTCTTCTGCTGGCACCGCTGTACCATGTTTAATACTCATCCACAGAGCACTTCCTGGCTTCCGTTGCCACCGATGTTGTGCGGTGCCTAGCTAACATTTCCAACGCCTTAGGCACAATGCCGAGGTGAGGCTTGATGTTCGGTATCCGTTGGAAAGCTAAATCTTCCGCCAACATAAGCACACACTGGAAAATCCTCTCGAAGGGAAATTTCCTCAGCTGACACTTCGTCCGCCATCATCGCTATGGCCGCCCTCTCGCGCTTCGCTGTCAACACCTGTGTTCTTCGAGTGCTCGGAGAACAGAGCCAGAACAAGAGGCTGCTCTACAATCTCTGTTTAGTCAACAAGGAATTCCATTACAACATAACGCCCTCCCTTTATCGCATCATCGACAGCCACGTCGAGTTGATCGATGCTGTCAACAATCCCCATCTGTTCTGGACGAGAGAATTGCGTTTGCATTTCCATCGTTCTTCTCCTAAAATATCGACACCCAGCATGGTTCAACTGCTTTCACGGATGCCTGATCTAGAGACCTTTCAGTGGTCAAGGCGACCTCTCGAAGCATGCATCGTTCGTTTACTGCAGAAAGATTTCCCTAAGCTAAGACACCTGCTCATCAGCTTTCCCCGAGATATGGAGTTCGGAATCATGATGGCCTTGGAGTCAGACGGAAGATACTGTCCAGAGGCAGTAGCACTTTACGCGCAAGACTTTTCCAGCTTCAAAAACCTCACGTCTCTGACCATAAAAGGGATCTACGGCGACTTGCGATCTTCGTTACAACAACTCACCCAGGTCCTGTGCCAGTGCTCCCACACATTGCAAAGCTTGGAACTCTCCGTTTCAGCCGACGCTGTGTGGTGGCATCGAGAGCCTGGGTTCATTAATTACGGCCAAGACGACCCCTTCCTCGAAAGCCTTGAGAATTTGTGCGCATCCTACGCAAGAGCCGGCGGCCAACCGTTACAGCTAGAGACACTCAAGCTCGGGCCTTTGCTATTACCGTACGAGGAGGCAGAGTTGACGCCGTTGGTTTCTCTCCGTCGTCTGGAGGAGGTCGCACTTGACAACATGCCGGCCTATACAACAGAAGGTGAGCCCGTAAGAGAATGGGGGGACGGAGGCAAACGCGGGGCTGCTTTTGAAGCCTTTCGTCCCGAGAACTGTCCGAACCTGCGCCGGTTTACGGTTGCTCTGTTCGCAAAGGACGTTAGGGAGTTTCTTTTCTGCCACATCGCTGCGAATCAAGAGGCAAACAGAACCAACCCCCTCGCTCTCTCTTTTCAGTTCATAGAAGATCGGGGGCTGCTGGACTGGCATGCCAACGCTGCGTCCCTACTGAGGTCCAATCCCAAGTACCCGGGAGTGCCGCCCGTCAAACTCCGCATGATGGAGTTGATCCTGGACTACTTCATGGATGAGGAACCAATCTGGGAGGATGAAGAGTGGCCTCCACCAGAGCCACGGTCTGTTCTGGAGGACTTGATCGCGATCCAATTCCGACTCCCTCGAGGGCCTGGTTCTTCATATTCAGGCGTGGGCTCAGCGTGCAGAAGAAGAAGAGAAACAGATCACGGACGAGGTCCTGTCTGCACTTCCTAGCCTAGCAAGGCTCACGCAGCTTAGTCTGAGAGGACATGACAGGTTGCAAGAGATTCTACCGCCGCAGAAGGTGGCGGCTGCTTGCCAGGGCTTGCGGTATCTCAAGTATGGTGGTGACTGTTGGAGAGTTACTCGACACGAAGGGGAAGAGGCGGAACTGGAACGGCTGACACCGGATCAGTGGGAGGGTGTTGAGTTGTTTTCTTTTAGCACATTTGATGAGTTCTATGGGTGAATTTTGCTTCCCCTCGGTGGGGTAGATTTTCCGCTGAACGCCCGTCTACTCGGCCTCTTACACGTTCCAATAAACATTAAACACATGGTAAATCAAGGTACACGCATGGGAGGGTAACCAAGCATTCATATTATCCAATCAGTGTATGTATACCAGTGGCATTATACAGGGGTGAAAGGGTTTATTCCAAGGTGTTTGGTCGAAAAGAGCATGCCCTTGATAGTAATTACCTGGCGTTCAAATAAAGTTATGGAAACTCGGTGCTATCTCAGCCGTTTTCTGTGGGCTTTCACATCACCACCCCCATGTTTTCGTACTACACCATCACAGACAGACAGACACTCCATGTACAATATCCATCACGCTCCCTCACCATCTACCTTACCCGGCCTTGTGATCTGGCTAAAGCACGTATGCCCAATGCCTTTTGTTTTTTAATGTACACTGTTCTCTACTCCATCATCGAATATGTATATATGCCTCCATCTTTCATTCCATCTAATGTAATGCTCAAACACTCGAAACCAATGATAACCCCCCAAACGCCATGCCTGCCTACCTACCCGACGATGTAGGGGTATGTATCTTATATATGCCCGCTATGCCGCTTTTCCAGAAGAGCAGTTCAACCCAAAGGACTCGAAACTAATAAGCCTCTGACAAATCCGAAAAATTAGGGATATCCTTCAAATCGCAATTAAAGCTCCTCTCGTACGCCTTGGCCGGCAACACCCCCGCCGCCATGCCCTTTTTGTAACTCCATTGCGCTCTATATTCTGCACGTTAGCACATCTCCCCGAAGAAGAAAGAGAGAGAGAGAGAGAGAGAGAGAAAAAAAAAAAACCTTACGCATTCTCCGTATCCCAAACCCAATAAAACCACCCCCAGCCCTTTTCAAAAGAAAACATCTGCCCCTCGGCAAACAGCCTCAGAAATTTCTTGTAAGGCTCGCTCCATTTACTCGGATCAGCATTCGCATCTCTGCACGAACACCTTTGGTCCTGCAAGGGACATTTTGGCCCGTCCAGCTTCTGCCCGTTCAGGACCAACGTCCCCTCCCACCGGTTTCCGGCTCCCACATTCGTGAGGTGCTTCGCGCAGTCCGTGTCGGCTTGGGACCACTCCGCCACCAGCGTCGGCCCGAACCCCGTAGCGCGGTTCATGCTCATCTGCGTCTGCTGGGTCCAGCCCTGGCAGACAAAGCGCACCTTCTCGCTGTGGTTGTACACGATCTGCCCCTCGTTGAAGATGACGTACTGGTGCACGTCCAGCGCGGCATTAGACAGGGTCCGGAGGTCACCCTGCCATTTTTCTAACCCGCGGAAGCCGTCGCCGAACACGATGATGGAGTCGGAGATGCCGTTCTTGCGGACGAGGTTGTACGCTTGGGTCGTCCAGTCCAGCACGGCAGACACAGAGAGCTCGGTCATTTTGGGCTCGTTGGCCAGGCCGTAGTGGGAGATTATGTTCTTGTACCGGGGCTGGGCGAAGAATTTTGAGATGCGGTCGTGGAAGTCCAGGGCGCGTTGGGCGTTAAGGGAGCCGTCGGTGCCCTTCAGCCAGCCGATGGCGCCCAGGCGGCCGGAGTGGTTCCACCCGTTTTGACTGCCGGGTATCCCGTGGGGGTCGAGATTCACGCGTAAGCCGTAACGGCGGCACCATTCGATTGCTCGTAGGAGATACCGCCAGGAGGTACGGAAGAGATAGGGGTCGCCGTCGTAGACTTCGACAGCCCAGTAGGAAAAGGGGATGCGCACGTGGTCGAGCCCGGCTTCGGCGATTTCTTTGAAGGTCTGCTCTGTCACGAAGTTCGCATAGTGGTTTTCGAGGACGGACTCGCAGCGGGCGGCGAGGTACTTGCAGAGGGAGTACTCGTCCACTATCCCCAGCCGTGAGTCGTAGTTGAAAAGAGATGGGGTGATAAAAGGTTCGAGGGAAAGCCAGCCGCCCACGTTGACTCCCCGTGCCGGTCGTTTCGCGTAGTCGCCCCAGGGTTCGTCCAGGGCCGGCACCTTGTCGTTGGCTTGCGCCGAATCGTCCCAGTTGAGATACAGGCCCATCAGAGGCAAATCCGCCACGGCCGCAGTGGTGTATGTCAGGTTAAAATCCTTGGTATCTGCCCAGACAAATGGATTCAACCACGAAGGTGCGCCCTTCGGGATACTGCTGGGGTCTATCCCATCGAGGTTGTCGTTGCTCCCGAGATTATCTCCCGCCGAACTGCCGCTGTCCCGTTTTTCATCATTCCCCTTTCCCGCTTTCGGCACCACCACCGCAGCGACGATGATGATGATCAGAAGCAAAACCGAGCAGACCCCAAGGAGAATCCACAGCTTCTTCTTCTGCTTATACCAAGGCCTCGGCTTCCCCCTCCACAAATCACTCTCTTTCGTACTCCCATCACTCCCCCCTCCGCCTCCTCTTAAATGACCCATCCCTATCGCCCCTGCTCCTATCGCGCCACCTGCCGCTGCTCCTCTCCACGCTTTACTCGCCCTCCCCTCCTCCATGGCCGCTCCACTGACGATCCGCCGTTTCGCCTTCTTCTTGCCCTCGTCTGGGTCCCTCCCGACCGTAATAATCCTCGGCGCAGCGTAACCGTCGTCGTCATCATCATCGGGCTGCTGTAGTCGTTCATATTTCCCCTTCCTTCGCCCTCTCTCATGCCCGCTTTCGTAGCCCGCCCTACCGCTCTCGTAAGCCCGTCCACTCTCAAAGCCTCTTCCGCTTTCATACCCCCTCTCCCTCTCGCGCGCGCTTTCATACCCAGCAGCGGCAGCCGCAATACCACCTACACCCGCTGCCGCAGCAGCAGCATTCCTACTCCGTTCTCGTCTTCTTTCCCGCTCCCTCGTTCGGTCTCGATCCCTCTCTCTCTCCTTGTCGCGGGACTTTTCCCTGTTCTCACGTTTCGCTGGTTTAGGCGCGCGAGCATTGGCTTTGTTCAGCTGCGCCAGGGCCGCCGCAGAGAGCGTCTGCGTCTGCTGCGACGAAGAAGGCGCTGAATCGGATCCATACCCGCGAGAAGTACTTTGCGGACGCGATCGCGATTGGTGCTGTTGCTGCTGCTGCTGCTGCTGCTGCTGCTGGGACCTGCGCTTCCTCCGCCGTTCTTCCCTTT
Source organism: Podospora australis (assembly GCA_033296905.1). Taxonomy (NCBI): domain Eukaryota; kingdom Fungi; phylum Ascomycota; class Sordariomycetes; order Sordariales; family Podosporaceae; genus Podospora; species Podospora australis. The sequence continues at coordinate 41,317 of MU864446.1, read as the reverse complement.
CCCTTTCTGCGTCGGTGTCCCGATCTCGTTCTCGTTCTCGGTCGTGGTTCGAACGCTGTCGTCGTTCCGAGCGGTCTCGTTCTCGACGACCAGAGGAAGGATCGCGCGGCATCTTCTTTCTTTATGGCTGTAATGTCGTCAATTGTGGATTCTTTCGATATGCGCCGCCCCTCCCAGCAAGGCAAGTGCTGCGCTAAACACAATCGCAAAAAAGATGGGTATTCGTATAAGAAAACTCCAATTGGAAATACGAAAGAAAAGCTAAGAAAATATGCAAAACCTCTGCCACGTCATTTTTCCTCGATGGCATTGAAGTTGGCTTCTATTTTCGCTTGGCTTTCCCAGAAACTTGGATGCGAATGCGACATCCTACGCCCCCCTACAGGCCACAGGCCACAGGGCAAGTTGATGGGGATTTGTTGATTGTTGACTGGGTAACCTTATCCCCAAGAGGTTGGAACTTGGCAGTGATGGTTTGGCTTACAGCTGAAAGGGGGTTGGATTGATTGGTCTCATTGGTGAACTGGGTGGATTTGGAACAATCATGTTTTCGTCCCAACCTCGTTGCTGGATCCACGCCATGTCTGAGAATCAATTGCAGGACAAAATCAGTGGTTGACTTTCTCAATTTTTTATTTTATTTTTTTTTAAAAAACAATCGGTTCAATCTCATGTCTCTTTTAAGCATCCGGTCCGGTGTTTGATAAGATCTTCGGCTGATCGAGTGCCGGCAGCTGTAACTTTGGGGTCCGAGCGGGGAGAGCACGGGATCAGGACGCGGGGCCCCGGCCCAAAGATCTTGTACCTGGGGGGGGGGGGGGACCAATTGCCAAGTGCCATCTCTGATGCACACAAAGCCGTTGCAAGCCGCTGAGCTGCAAACCGCCCCGGCGTCATTCCTGCTTGCTCCTCACCCACGTTGATCTCAGTTGTGGTTGTCCTTCCTCCATTGTAAAAAGCTTCATCGACTTGATATCCTGTGTGCTGCTGTGTAATCTTTTGAAAGCCACAAAAACAAACAACTTACCATGAAGAGCTCATCCATCCGCCCCTTATCGAGGGCACTTACACGCTCCTCTTGCTTTCCCTTCTCAGTCGTTCGCCGCCACGCGCCAGTAGCTGTCCATGTCCAGCAAAGATACTCAACTCACCCTCCAAACGCCAAACTGAATCTCCCTACAGATTATTCAACTACTTCATTATTAGCACAGACGACACAATCGGCACTCGATAACCCGGAGCTGTCTCCAGAAATTCGCAATGGCACAACGAAGCGCATGAATCTGTTCCAAGCGGTCAACGACGCCCTGGCCACCGCGCTGGCAGAAGACGAGTCTGTCCTCATCTTTGGAGAGGATGTAGCCTTCGGCGGTGTGTTTAGATGCACCGGAAAGCTGGCCGAGACCTACGGCGGCGACCGTGTCTTTAATACGCCTCTTACGGAGCAAGGTATCATGGGATTCGCCATCGGTGTCGCCGCCGAGGGCATGCGTCCAGTGGCTGAGATTCAGTTCGCCGACTACGTCTACCCGGCATTCGACCAGCTCGTCAACGAGGCAGCCAAGTTTCGCTACAGGGACGGGTCATGCGGCCGGAGCGTGGGAGGGCTGACGGTGCGGATGCCCTGCGGTGGTGTCGGTCACGGCGCCTTGTACCACTCGCAGTCTCCCGAGAGCTTGTTTACACATATCCCGGGCTTGAGGGTTATCATGCCGAGGTCACCATTGCAGGCGAAGGGGTTGTTGCTGGCAGCCATCCGGAGCAATGATCCATGCGTGTTCATGGAGCCTAAGATCTTATACCGCGCGGCTGTTGAGCAGGTACCTACGGGCTCGTATGAGCTGCCGCTTTCCAAAGCCGAAACCCTAAAACAAGGAAAGGACGTGACCATCGTTTCGTATGGCCAGCCGCTGTACAAGTGCATGGCTGCCCTTCAACAAGCGGAGAAGGAGATGGGTATCTCAGTTGAGCTCATCGATCTGCGAACCATCTATCCGTGGGACCAGGAGACTGTGCTGAAGAGCGTACGGAAGACAGGCCGGTGCGTTGTTGTCCATGAGGCCCAGATCAACGCCGGTGTTGGAGCTGAGGTGGCCGCTGTCATTCAAGAAGACCCGGAGACTTTTGTCAGGTTGGAGGCGCCTGTTGCACGTGTTGCTGGTTGGAGCATACACACGCCTCTGTTGTATGAGCAATTCAACGCACCGGATGTTGCAAGTAAGTATTCTTTCCCATAGTGGCTGAGGTGTGATGTAAGCTAACAGTTTCCGCTAGGGATATATGACAGCATCAAGAAGGTCCTTGGATTTTGATAAATTGAGTTAGTAGCATGAGCAGGAGAACAGCACTGAGAAGAGCAAGCAAGGCGTTGGTGGGATGAGCAATGAATAGCGTTGGCATTGTGGCGATGGATGGTGAAATGATTAGATAAACATTGGAAACTAGGCCTCCTTGGATATATTCATATTCATGAGAAGGTTGCGGATGTTCACATGAAGTTGTAAAGGACAAGATTGTGAAATCATAAAAATGATGGAGAGTGCAAAATTGACAAGTTTGGCTGGCGGCAGGCAAACATCCTTGGTCTTGGCGCTCCATCTGAAGCAGCGCATCCCACCCAGTGCCCCGCACCCTTGGGGTCAATCAAACTGTCTGGGAACCGCCAGCGAGCCACCGCTTTCCTAGCAATACCTTGGTGGCCACCGCCGACTTTCTTGAGATATTCTATTCACGCGGTTAATCTTCCTCAAGCTGTACACGACACCCCTACAGCTATTCCACAACCTATCGCGATGTCTTCAAACAAAGCAATTGTCTCCTCCTTTGTTGAGGGGGCTCCTCCGGGAGAGGTGAGCGCGCAAAGGTCCGATGATGGATGCCCAATAGGGGATCCGCTTTGAGCTGTCAAAAGCTAACATGGTCTTGTTCCAAAGCTCGCCGACGTTATCGCAGGCATGACCTCCCAACCTCACCTGACACGGAACTGAGAACCTTACCTCCTGACCGATTACTCTTTCATCTAGACATCAAAGCGCTGACTTCGTCGACCCCGAACCTAATCAACGAGCTGGGACCTGCCTTCGAGAAGTACAACGAGGAGCAGTTTACGACGGTGAAGCTTCCAGGGGGCAGCCAGCCGGTCATCATCAGCTCACACAACTCCCTCGGCGACGGCCGGTACTACGACACGGAGAGTGCATCCAGCTTTGCGTTTGACCATGCCACACAAAAGGCCAGCGGAGTACAAAGCCACGTACTGGAGGGTGCCCAGACGGACTTGGTGTAAGCAAGAAGCCGATGCGTTTGGCAATAATGGAATTGTGGCTGATGCAGTATTGGGTGGCAAACAGAAACTCGACACTCAAGAGCCTGGGTTCCTACGTCAAGGAGCACTTCCCTAATGCAGTCTACGGCGTCTATCCGATCGAGGACGACTCCCGGTTAGCTGTCATTATTGTCGCAAACAAATACAGCCCCAACAACTTCTGGTATGCATGAGGACAATCAGATAAGGAAATAAGGGGCTAATGGGGACATAGGAACGGTCGCTGGCGGTCGCTCTACATCTTCGATCCTGCCTCGGGCGCTCTCGAAGGCTCCATTAAGGTCGATGTACATTACTACGAGGACGGCAACGTGCGGCTCCTGACCAACAAGTCCGTCAACGCGAGCGTATCTTCCGGAACTGGCGCAGGCATCGCGAAGGAGATCTCTGCGGCCGAGAAGAAGTACCAGGAGGAGCTGAACCGGAGCTTTACAAGTCTCAGCGAAGGCGCATTCAAGGCGCTCAGGAGACAGCTCCCCGTTACCAGGCAAAAGGTTGAGTGGGACAAGGTGGCCAGTTATAGGCTAGGCCAAGATATCGGCGGTGGTGCTGCGAGGAGATAGGATCCCTCTTTTCGGCTTTGAGTTCGATGTTACGGTTAAGTACGTAAGAGAAAGCAAGCGTAGAGAAACTTTCCCTGTTAATGAATGCAGTTTACACACCGAAGGTGGGGGAGGTGATCGTAACCGAAAGGTCTCAGATGTAACGGTCCAAGGTAGTGTATTGCAACTAGCTAGGGCGACTCTACGAGTACACTGAACTTGAAGAAAGAAGGGAAAAGAGAAAGAGAAGGTTTGCCGGAGTGGGCTTCTGATATACCTGTGCTCGTTGGTCTGAACGTGTGAGAAGAAGATTCCGTGTGTTTCTGGTGTGGTGGTCTGTGTGCCGCTAAGCGTTTTCTGGGAATGGCTTCATCCAGGGGTTTGTTTGTGGAGCTCGCTCATGGCCGAGGGTTGCCAAGGCCACCACAGGGCCCAGCCCGTCACATCAGAAGAGGTTCGTCTCGCGATACCAAAGCGAAGAGGGACCCGCAGACCTACACAAATGCACTTATACGGACCGTATGGACGGGCCGGCACGGGGCCTAGTACAAGACAGAGTTTCCCGACAAGCCCCGATTCATACCCCGTTTCGGAGGCTTCTAGGCAGTGAGAGAAGAACAGCGAATAACCTGGTTATTCCCCAAGGGGAATTAGTTCGGATAACGGTCACCGCCATCCTGCAGCCAATATGCAAACCATGAGGGGAAGGTATGCATATTGATATGGCCGATGATAGGTGTGCTGCTGCTGTCCCCATTCTCCCGTCTTGTTGCACTGGCATAAAAAGAGTTGTTGAGTTGTTGTTAGGTGAGATTCGGGCCCATTTTTCCTTACTCGGCTCTTCGTGGATACCTGTTGCTCCGAAGTCGAATTATGCTGGGGTCGAACAAATCACAGACGATCGCGAAGAGTGTGGCATAATTTCGGCAAACTGTGATTGGTCGATTCTGCATCTGGGGCATGTCAATCCTGCAATCCCCAAGACACACTTGTCGGGGTCCGCTAGCCAAAGTGAAATCCCGTCGCAGCTCAGGGCGCCAGCAAGCCCCCAGTGCCCCCAGTGGGTAGGACAGTTACCGTCTGTCATGTCCGGGTTGTTGAGAGAGGTTCTTCTCCATAGCCGGGGTGGTGGGTGGCAGGCGGTCCCGTCTTGACCTCTTTTTTTTTTCTTCTCTCTCTTCCTTCACCCCCTTAGTTTTTTTCTCCCCTTCGCAAAACTCGTCTTTAGATTTACCGCCGTCGCCTGTCGCAACCGATCCATCTCTGTGTACCTGAGCCTCCGTAAACTTTCAGTTGTATGTTGTGCGCCCCCAATTGCACAATTCCTTTGCCCTCACTATCTACTGCGGTCCCCCAATCCAATCTCTTATCTCCCTAGGCACACGTGTACCTATCTTTGCTAACAGAAAGCTGTTCTTCCCCCCGGTCACAGTCCAACACCATCACCACTTCACACCGACAAAACTCAGTCAAGATGGCCGCCCTCCAGGAGCTCACTTACCAGGATGTTGCCGAGCACAACACCAAGAAGGATCTCTACTGCGTGATCCACGACAAGGTCTACGATATCACCAAGTTCGTGGATGAGCATCCGTAAGTCAACACACACATACCCGCATGAATACGCACCTTTCGGAGTTTTACGCGTTTGGGGACCATTTGCCGATTGGGATTCGGCGTTTCCCCGCACCGGGTCTCCGAGGTCAAGCAGCGCAAACAGAGACACGACAGAAACACATGCTAATTTAAGTTGCTCGGGAATAACAGTGGTGGTGAGGAGGTTCTTCTCGACGTTGCCGGCCAGGATTCCACCGAGGCTTTCGAAGATGTCGGCCACTCTGACGAGGCCCGCGAGACCCTCGAGCAGCTCCTTGTCGGTACTCTGAAGCGCAACGTAAGTTTTTCTTCGTCTTCGGGTCAATCCCGAAATGCTGCGACAACGCGGCTTGCTGACATTATCATTTCCCTGGAAACAGCCCGGCGACCCTAAGCCCAAGACTCCCCTCCCCGGTGCCGTTGCCCCGGCCGCCAACAACGCCAACGCCACCGGTCTCGGCGTCGGTCTCTACGCTGTTGTTGTCCTCGGTGGTCTCGTCGCATACGGTGCTTACCAGTACCTGCAGCAACAGCAGGCCGCTCAGGCTTAAACGACACACACATTGCATTTCAAGACATTTTTTGGGTGTAAATGGTGTTCTAGATGCTGCGAGGGGTGGGCGATATGCGGGAAGGGAGTTTAAAGGGTCTTGGTCCTTTTCGTCGGTGGGAGCTAGGCCGGGATGGGGGGAGAGGGATCGATCCACCAAAACTGCCGCCTTGCCTGCCAAAAGTTGACTCGATCCACCACGCGATGGAGTCGGTTCCGGCTTGGTCCTCAATCGGCTCTCGATACCGGGAATCCTCTTCACACCAACGAATTGCAAATGCCATTTTGACGAACGAGGAGACCTGGGAATGACGGGTTTACGTGGTATATAGGCAAGGCAATTGGCGGGGATGGTGTTTTTTTCCTTTTATTTGATGTGTCATGCCAGAATTTTGGTCGGTATTCCCCATTATCATTATTGCGAGCGATTGCAAAGCTATCCTTTTTCAAAGCCAGCATAGCGGCGCTACCATTTTCTGGTAGGATAAGAGTAGTAAAGGGTCGGGGGGGAGCAACATGCGGAAGCATATATACATTATTGCGACGCATTGCTCTTGGAACTGGGCACATAGTTAATAGACTTTGTAATTTCTACAATTCTTTGACTTTTGCATCTGCAAGAGATTGCTTTGTTGCAAGTGAAAGAACTTTGTGTTACTTTATGAGGCGGAGTGGACGAGGCTTCAGCACAACGGGCGCATTTTACCGAGCGAATCCCAGGCAGGACAAGGGTGTGCCACTGGTGACTTCAACTTCTCCATCTTCCAACTTCTTTTCCCATCTCTTGCCAACGAGCGCATTGCAGCTCAACACCCCACCAACGCCGCCGCGAGTATCGAGACACGTTCAGTCAGTCGCCTAATTCAGTTTTCGCAACTGGAAAACCACTCGTTATAGCATTCGCCCGTCTTGTTTCAGGACGGCCGGTCGGCTGCGACCTCTCGGTTACCTCGACCACCACCGTCAACAGTCGTTCTTTGAGCCTCCGAACGACGTAACTTTGGCCTCGAAACAATAAGAACCCCGACGACAGTCTCTTCTCACAACAACCGAATTGATCCACCGCGAGAAATCCGTCACAATGTCATCCAGATTCGAGCGCGAAAACGCCGCCTTCGCGGCCAGCATGGCAGCAGCCGCCTCCAAGCTCTCCGGCGCCGGCCCCGGTCCCGTGAACAAGCGCACCCTCGCGCCGCCCTCCCCGTCCCCCTCGGTAGGGTCCACCACCTCCGCACAAGCCATCGGCACTCCACGCCGGGACCGCGTCGACACTCCAGCGGGCAATATCGTGTACTCGCAGCCCGCTATCACGGGCATGGGCGACAGTATCATCACACAGATCTCGTTCGCCGTCAGCTGGCTGCGGACCAAACCCGACCCCCAGCCCTACTCGGCTGTCTTGGGGTACCTCTCCATTCTGGGGAAGCCCGAGTCCGAACAAGAGTTTTTTGTCGAGCAAATGCGGCGCAACCCGCAGATCCAATGGATTCCCGACCCGAACGTCAGCGAGCAGACCTGGAAGAGCGGGACGTACGTCCACCGGCCTACGATTCCTGGAGTCAAAAATAAGACGCAGCTGCTGGCGCATTTGCAGAAGAAGACGGACGCGAGCGGGGTTAGTGTTAAAGACCTAAAAGATGGGTGGCCGGACTGCGAGGCGTCGATTACAGAGCTGGAGCATGAACACAAGATCTTGGTGACGAGAGCGAAAAAAGATGGCGCGGCAAAGATGGTCTGGCTGGACGATGCGAGCTTGTTTCACGAGGTGGATCCCACGCTGAAGGTCATGTGGTCTAGGGTCGAACTGCCTTCGCTGGAAACCATCGCGACAAGACTGATGGCGGCCGGCCAGAAGCCGGCGAGCGAGGACCCGAGGATCAAGGCGGCGAATGCGCCCAAGGTGGAAAAGAAGAAGAAGCGCGCGCAGAGGAAGACGGGGAAGAGCACGAACACGCATATGGAGCACTTGTTGAAGGATTATAGCCATATGAAGCGGTGAGCTGGATCTTTCTGCCTCGCTTTCTGGAACCGCAAGAGTTGGGGAAGCTGGGGTTGGCGGTCTTTGCTTCCTCTCTGTTCTCGGGCATCGAGATGAGGGAGGCAGCAGCATACAAGGGCGGTGCGTCACTGGAGGAGCAGGGCTTGGAATTTGTACACATATGGGGGAGAAAAACTACACATACATAATTTCTTCATATCAGAGGGGCGGGCATTAGCAGGAGGGGGGGGGTTTACACAAAGCATTTGGGATATGTGTTTTCATGGGGTACTATATGGAGTTTGGGAGTTTGCTTCCAATGGGCTTGGAGGCTTGGCATACATTACGGAGCTTGGAGAGATGCGGCTGGCTTTCTCCTTGCTCTTCATTCAGATTGATACATAAACCACCACGGCACAAGGTTGGCAGGTGTGCGGAAAGGGAAGACCCGATATTTCGAGGAAAAAAGGCGCGCGACATACAACGCAACATTACACAAAAAAGACAGCTTGGGAATATGGCTATCTAGACGGATGGGGTTTTCAGATTGGGGAAGGCGTTCATTATTTAACGTGAGGTTGGAGACTGGTTGGTAGGGCTAACTTGCTGAGGCAGTCCAAGTCTCAGTCTCTAGATTATATGGAATTGACAACGTGAAATATATATTGAACAGTTTCCTGCCATAGGTGAACTTGACTGCAAGGATATGGTGAATGATTATCGACGTATTAGGAAGAGAATGGTGCATACCTTAATACCTGAGTGGGACGGTGATCCGGTCCTCGATAACTTTGCTTGTCATTGATCACTAATACCAAAATCAATATACCTACCCTGCGTTGTACAGGCTCCCAGTTGTTACAGCCCCAGGTCCTCCCCTTTGATATTGTAGCATTAGTCAAAAACCACCCCAGTCACTTGTGTGAGACTAGTGGCATGTATGTAAGTCTTTTACACTGAGACCACCAAGAACTCAGACTTGCCGTTGCAATACTTGCTGTATACATATGCGTGTGTGTGTATGTTGTTGTCTTTACGAGGTTTTCGTCCGTGATCAGTAATCACAGCACCCATCTGGTGGAGTCAAGGGAAAGCACCACAGTCAGTGGATTGGGGGTTTCATGTTCCCCATTGGTCTCTTGATTGATTCCATCTTGTAAACTGAAGTAATAGTGCTTAGGTGGGCTCTTTGGAAAAGCGAGATGCTCGGTTGATGAGATGGTGATATTCTTGGGTTTTCCCGCAAGGTTGAATCTCGCACTTCTTTCTCGCTCTTGTCTTCTCAGTTTTGCCAGTTCTCACTCAGACTTTACTGGCTACGTTATTCTCCTTCACATCATTTGACGTTGCCGTTGGCATTCTGTGTCAGGTTCTGTTACTCTCTGGGGACTAACTTTCGAGAACATCACCACAAGCGGAGCGAGGGATTACCACCGAACCTGCATCTGCTCTACCTCGAGAAGGTAACTGAAGAGAGGAATCATCTTAATTTCCTCGTAGCAGACGCCAGTGGTTGGAACGGTTTGAGGAGGCTTGAAGTCCACCACAAAGAACTATTATCTGGCCGAGTATCTCACGGAAGTCTTCCCCCTTTTCAACGGAGGAGGAAGGCAAAAAGAGATCAGGTCTCGGGAATCAAGACAACGCCAGCCTTGAAGTTTCTCAACTCATCACCGGAGCTCTATTTGGTTATTTGACCACAAACATGGCGGCCACCCAAACGACGCCCCCGTCCTTTACCTTCAGCATCGACATGTACGCCGACACGGTCTGCGTATGGTCCTACATCGGCAGCAAGATCCTCGACCAAGCAATAGACGCCTACAAGTCCGCTCTGCCTCCAGACGAGCGGGATAAAGTCACTTTTGACTTGACCTGGAGGCCGTATGTGCTCTACCCGAACGCGGGTGTATCTGGTACTTCTCCCCGTTCTGTTTCTTTCCCCCGCCCTTCTCCTCTTTCCTGCCTTCCTTCCCCTATCATCATTTCCCCCTTTCTATTATTCTTTCCCGGTCCCTTGCCCTTTGTCCCTCGCTGCTCCCCTCCTCTCTCCTACCTACTTCACAATCTTGTCACGCTATCCTCACCCAGACCCAGACCATCAGATATGAGAGATCGCAGTCAGCTAATATTTGGGGGGAAAAAATAAAAAAAAGTCCGCACAAAAAAAGACGCAATCCACAAAATCTACTCCCTCAACGCCCCGTCCATCTTTTCCCGGCTTGAGTCTTTAACTAAACAGTACCAAATCCCCCTCGTATGGGAAGGATCCACGGGCAACTCCATCAACTCGCACAAACTTATTCTCTTAGCAATCGAACAGGACGAGATAACAGCCGCCTATCCTCAACCCCCCTCCTCACCCCTTTCCCCCCTTGTTTTATCCGACCTCAGGCCCAACCCTCCTCCTTCACGCAACATCACCACCTCCTCTTCTTCCTCCCACCCCCTTAACGATACCACCCTTAACCTCCCGTCACGAACAGAAGAGCAGCGTAAAAAGAGTAAACAGGCCCAAGTCATAGAAACGTTATTCCAAGAATCATGGACCCGTTCAACAGACATCTCCCACCCCCCCTCCCTCTACCGCATTGCCGTCTCCACCGGCCTCCTTCCCTCCGAAGCCGCCGCAGCAGAGTATCTGGACAACAACTCAAACCCCGCTGCAGCCGAAGCCGTGCACGCCTCTTCCGCCTACGGCAAGACCGTCACCCGCATAACGGCTGTCCCAAGCTACGTAGTCAATGGCCGCTGGCAGGTAGGGGGCATGCAGGACTTGGATACTTGGTTGGACCTCTTTCACCGAATTAGAGAGAGCTCCTCCTCTTCTTCTTCCACTCTGACTTCTTCTTCTGTACCTCCCTCGGTTTTAAGTTCAAACATGAACTTGAGCTCGGATTCAGGGTCTGGAAAGGGGTCTGAAAAGGGGTCTGCCGGTACTGGCACTATTTTTGTCGGTACGGGGAATCCTGTTTCTGTTCCTGGTGGTACTTCTCTTTCCGTTTCTTCTGGTGCTAGCACAGGTACTGCCACTTCAGCATGATATGATGTAAAGGGGGAAGAAAAGAAAAGACATCGGTAGCAAGGAACATAAATAATGCTCTGTTGTGCACAAAGAAAGCAGCGCATCGACTGACGCAGAAAGCGAATATTTATCCAGAAACACAAGGCATCCATCCACCCACGTTCAGTTCAGCATTCAGACATAATACATGCGAAAAACAAATTTCAGCGTAAAAATACTTCTTTGCATTGTTACTTCTTGCTGAATTCAAGGTCCAACCCATTGATATGACCCAGACGATCAAGAGTCCAGTCCAACGTTATCTCAGCCAGCGCCTCATTTGAATTTGACAACCAAGCCAATCCCCAAGACTAGAGTAGACAACACTGAGAGACATATATTTGAACCTGCAAAATCCTTTTCGATTTGCAAGCCATAACACCCACACTACCAAACCAACCCCGTCGCCCTATTTAGAATATCGTTTTTTGGAAATTACAGTATCAATCAGAAACGGATACCGACCGACCATGAAACCATCCTCTTATGTGTGAATGAACGAAAAAAAAAGATATCCGATCCATTCGTTACCAGTCTAATGAGTTGAGTAAAAAGAAAATGGCCGCCTGGTTCCGTCGCGATCGGGATCCTTGGTCGGAAGGCAAAGGGAAGAGATCGAATGAAAGCGTAGGCGCCGCCGTGTGTGTCGCCCACCAAGTATCATTAATGTAATCCACGCCGGTCCAGACCGTCTTTATTATAAGAAAAAAGAAAATCAAACACAAAACCAGCCCCGTTCGTAGCGAACAAAAAAATTGCCGCCAAAACAACGCTTTTCCGTTCCAACAACATGGATTTTTTAACCCGTACAAGACTTGCCAAGCCTAGCTCGCAATGTCGAAATTATTAATGTGAGTTGAGATGTGAAGTATGTGACTGTCCAAAGGAAGAACCGTCGAACTAGCAAGACCCGAGAAGCACTACCGGAAGACTCAGTATGCGCCTGGTTATGAGAACGGGGGAGGCATCATGAAGGACTCGTTATAGTCCTGTGAATAGTAGCCACTAATCACACAGTCTTGATAGACATCGTCCTGAATGGGCAGTCCATGGTGAGGAATTTGAACAACGTTGCCCTGAACACCGTTGTGCTGACCACCGTTATTCTGAACACCGTTCTCATCAACAGGGCCGCCATGCTGGACTGAGTGCTGCAAGCCGTACTGGACAACGTCCTCCTAAGGAGCCGCCCAGATCTCCCCTTGTCGGCTCTTCACATCGTAAGATGTCACCCCCGGCTCCGTGCTACCAGGGCGGCGAATCGCAATTGCGCTCTGGTAGAAAAGCTGGCCCATCGGCCCGCCGTTCTGGTAGGACGGCTCGGGATCGGGATACACAGACGTGCCAGGTCCAGGACTCTCTGCTGGTGAGCCGACGGGGCCAGGTGATGCCCATCCTACGCTGCCTAGATGAGGGCTTCCAGCGGAGCTGCCAGGGCCCTGCTGGAACTGGTCAAGGCTAGGTTCCAACGTGGGAGGCGGAGCATAGCCGCTGGGATGGGAGGTTGGGCGCATGCCGTTGTTATAGCCGGACGAAGCAGTGGAGACGGGACTGCCGACATTTACGTCGCTGCGAAGATGAGGGGGGAGGGTATTGTTGCTAAGATACTGCATGTTGTTGATGTTCGCCAACTCTGTTTCCGCTGACATTGGGGACATGGTACGCTGGGCGGGAGATGGGGTATGCATGGGGGAGTCCTGATTCGAGGCTTGCTCGCTCTCCGAGCGTCTGCTTCGAGCAGCGGCCGCGGCAGCAGCATTGGCGCCCTGGGCCAAGGCTTCAGCCCTTGCCCTCGCCGACTCTTCGACCGTTCCGACGTGGTGGTTTTGGTGTCTCGTCAGAGTGGTGCGACGAGTGAACGTCTTCTGGCAGTCAGCATATGGGCACTTGTACGGGCGTTTCCCTGAGTGAATTCGTCGGTGGCGCGCTAGAGAACTGCTATCACTGAAGGGCTTTCCGCAGCGCTCGCACTGGTGGGGTTTCTCGCCGGTGTGCACCCGCTGATGGACAGTCAGGGCAGAACGTTGAATGAATTGTTTGCCACAGCCGGGGTAGTCGCAAACATGTGGTCTGATACCGCTGTGGATACGTTCTATCCTCGAATTAGCAACTGGTCCGTCTGGGGGGGGGGACTAGTAAATACGTACCATGACGTGCAAGATCGCTGCGTCTTGCGAAACCCTTTCCGCATGTACTGCAGGGATATGCCTTGGCCGGAGGCTGTTGCTGGTGCGTGGGTGCTGGAGGAGGAATCTCTTGCTTGAAGCCTCCTTGGGGCATCCCGGGAACCATGTTGGGTGCCATGGCCGGCATGCCCATCGGGGCAGGTGCCATGTTCGCGCTCGGCATCGAATGCATCGGAACACCACCCATGGCAGTTGGCGACGGGTACGAAGCAGGTATCTGACCAGAATATCGGGAATGTTCAGACCCGTGTGGGGAATTCGGTCGCTCCAAGCTCATCTGGGGGGTGCCCATCTGAGGAGCTGCTTGGGCTGCGAGGTGTTGTTGGTCAGCAGCAGACATTCCTTGCTGCTGCTGGAGGGGCTGCTGTTGAAGTGGTTGCTGTTGGAGTGGCTGCTGTTGAAGGGGCTGCTGTTGGAGTTGCTGCTGCTGAAGTTGCTGCTGCTGGAGTTGCTGCTGCTGAAGAGGCTGTTGCTGGAGTGGCTGTTGCTGCTGCTGCTGCTGCTGCTGCTGCTGCTGCTGTTGGGCGGCAGCGGATGCACCCTTGGTATTTAGCACGTTGCCTATGCCCATGGCTCCAGATGCAGATGGTGACTGTGACATTTTCCTCGACTTTCTCTGTGAACATGATTGTGTCAGCCAGAGCGGTCACTGCTTAATTTCAGCGGTGAGACGAGTCGAGGCAGGTGACCAAAGAGGAGGGGTCAAAGAACAAAGTGAGTGAATGGACTTGGCCTGAAAAAGCCACAATGTCCTCTTCATTTAAGAAATGCGGTGAGGTCGAGTTCTTCGAGTGAATGTGAAAGCAGATTGTACCAGCCCAAAAAGTGATAAGGTTAAGGAAAGCCAAAAAATGAAGGCAAAAAGGCACAGAAAAAATGGTTGCTGTTGGAGGGGTAAAATTCTCGTACCTGAAGTCAAACCCAGATCCCCTTTGAAAGCGCGAAATTAGGTTCAGAAATGCCAGCGACCCCTATTCGTGCTCCTGACTTATACTCACAAGCTGCCTCTCGATATAGTCGTCTTGATGCTGTTGCTTGGTGGTTGATGGCACGGTTCAGGTAGTGTGCACGGTTCAATTGTTGGCTTTTTTTTTTGCTTGCGTAGGCAGGTCAGAGAGATGCGCGACCGCGCTTTGGCCACAACGCGAAAAAGTTTAATAGGTTGTCGACCTCGTCGTCTGCACCACAACTCAACGAGAACCGTGTGTGCGAATTGACACGGTTGGGTTTGTTGTGGAATTTTCGGGTTGGACGTGATTGTGAAATTTCCGCGCAGCAGGGGAAAAAATTGCAGCAAACTCCAGTGAGATTGGAAGGAAAATTCCAAGTCTCTGATTCAAGAGTGGGTCCACGCGAAATCAACCAAATCCAGCCTCTCTATTGGCACCTTGATGGCAACTTCCAAACTGGCGTTCAAACTGAGAACAATGCTACCACTCAATAAGAAACTGCCATGGCCAGTGGTATCGAGATGGGATGGAATGACCGGTCAGAATTACTCACCTTCTCTTACTTTCAGAATCTCTATTTTTCTGAACAAGCCTGAATAAACTCTTATTTGGTTGAAGTCCTCTTTACGGATACCTGTCCGCCGGTTGTCTTGCCAGTTTAGACTGTACGTTTTAAGTCGCTATTTCGCTATCAAGTATTCGATAACGCTTTATACAAGGATAGTCGTGTCAAAGAGGATCGCAAAAATGAATGCAGAAACGGTTTCGAGACGAAGAATAATCGCTAATCGAGATCGAATCGTTTTTGTGGTTGACTTTCGAGTGCAGTGAAAGACCTGCAGCCGTACCGCGATCTGTTAGCCTGGCTCGCATCGGAAGACCTCAACAAAAGAGAAAGCGGCGAAAGAGGAACGAAGGGCGGACGGCGGCAGTGGTGCAGTGACTCTGTTGTACGACTGCAAAACGCGACAATGGCTGCCCGGTACAGGTCTAGAAGACTGCCGATGCCGCTCGTCGTCGTCCATTGTTTGGGTCGTTGTTTTCCACAGCCGGAAGAAACCCCAGAGATTGTCGAGTGTTTGATAATCAGTTCATCGGAAGCACAAAAGTATCGCCGCGATGATCAAGTCTCCCCATGTTCCACTGATGCGACTGGCGAGATGTAGGTTGTTTGAAAGCAGGCAGTAAGAGCAGACGCCGGACCGGTGTGAATGAGGGCGTTGTACCTGAGTTGGCAGGCATGTCCCCCATTCACAAGCACTGGTGTTTTTGAGATCCGTGTGTTTTTTTGAAGAGGCTCAAACTTACCGTGGATAAGGTGTTTTCCCTTTTCGATTATATAAAAGGCCCTGGCCTGTGCAATCGACGTTCGCAGATGACGTCGCCGTATGTTCAAATTCCGGGGACGGACAAAATAAGGAGAGAAACAAAATCGCTGGAAACTTTGGTGGCGTGTGGGTTGCGAACTTTTTTTGACGTTTTGCTGGGTGATGAGAACCTGAAGAGTTAAGGAATGGAGGGAGAGGAAAACCACAAAATCCCGTGACAGTGAGTTTCTGGGCCGGAACGGTCAGTCAAAAAATAATGGCAAAAAGAAAAATAACGTGGCTCGGCACACAGGTGAGGATCCTTGCGCGTGAATTGGATCCTCCGATTTCTAGCCTGGAGAAGCTCAGAAGTTGCAGGGGCGAGTTGAAACGAACGGTCAAGAAGACAAGGGCCAGGACATCCCTGGACACTCTGTGGGCCCCTTCGCTCGCTCACTGCAGTTGAGTGTGGACTGGCGGGGGGTTGCAACTGCGTCCCGTCGTGCAGGATACCTTGACTTTGGCTGGTGTCACCATATTAATTGCTAGTACCTCGACGGCTGGGGAGCGGGCAACAAACACCACTGGCAGCTTTCGAAGCTATCTGTGGGGATGATGACTGCCCGCCCGGAGTGACCTACTGCACCTCACACCTGCACCTGCACATCTGTCTGCACCATTCATTCATTTATTGTCATCCTTTTTTGGACGGAGGCTCTTCATTCTGGAGAACTGGAGTCGAAGGGGAATTAGATTGTGTGTCTTGACGCGGAACGGCACGGTACATCAAGCCTGGATGTTCACAGAGTCATGGACTGCTAAATTCCAATCTGATGAGGGCCCCAGCGTTAGGGTCAGAGTCACGACAAATCTAGACGAGAGTTCACTGAGAATTTTCTTGCTTCTTTTTTCATGTTTACCTATGATTGATTGACATCAAAGGAATACCTGGGACACAAGAAATGACATTTTACAAAGGCTAAATCAAATCTCCCTCACTCTCAGCCGGTAGAACCTCAAGATGATCTCTTGGTCTTGGAAGAAAAACAGGTCTGGCCGCCCGTCGATCCAGGCAAACCATTCGGCGGCGCCATCGACGATTCAAGAAAAAAATCAGCGGTGTTCAGCCCCCACAACCACCGAACTTGAACCCGTCAATACCTCACGACTCTCTCACACCCCGCATTGGCTCTAACTGGCTACCGTATAGTATTCTTGTCTGGGACTTCTCAAGGTGCATATTGCAACTCCAATAGCCTTTCAAAGTGGTGTTGTAATCTATCCGCTTTGCAGGCAGTTCTTAGCTGGCCGCTCGGACTGCTTACCTACGGCGCCTACGAAACACACAACCAGGGGTGTCTTTGGTTGCGCGACATGCGCTGCTGGTTCTAGTTACCGCCGGTATCCCATTTCCCTCAGCCTTGAAGCCCTGACCACAGGTGCTTGACCAGGTACCAGGTACCAGAAGAAAGATGATCAGTGCGACGGTGTTTTGATCACGGATCGCCGAACGCCCAGGTCTCCCAATCTAACGCGGCAAAAGAAGCTTCCACAGAACCTTCGATCGCGGGACGTTACCATTCGTCGGATTGTGGCCCTTGTGTCACCTGCAATCAACTAGGTAGATTGCTGCGCCGTGCACGCGAAGCTTGGGCTCTCTCTCGCAGCAAGCAAGATGAGAAACAAACTTCAGTCCTCCTAATGGAACACTGTTTCGGTCAACCAACCCCAGAGATTATTTCTCGCAAATAAGGGGGTTTACAGTTGGGCTACCCTGGGGAAAAGATGGACACCACCAAATATACAATGAGATCGGTACGAATACAGTTCCCTGAGATTGGAATATCCAAGAATAAAGCTGAACCTCGACAACGAACCAGACATGTGGAGTTGCCGATGGTCAATGCATGACACCCATTTCGGGGGCCCTGAGAACCCTTGCTACTCTCCGTGTTCCCCTGTTCAAGGTGGGAGTGGTGGGCAGCCATTTTCGCAGCGGCGAGCAGGGGGGGAGTGGCACCTGAGGCGGCGCTATGCTGATTACAGTAATCTTCCAGAATCCTTCTAGAAGGCTTCCAAGGTGCCAGAGAGTGCCAGCGCAGCAGTTGTGAGTGGGGTGGATGTGGACGGGAAAATGCAGCTTGCTCGCTCGCCTCAGCCCATGTCCAGGACCATCCATCATTTCTGCGACTCCAAGGCTCCAACCTCCCCCTCTCCTCCTCTCCTTCCACTTACCACACCGCACCACGCCAGCCAAGCCAATGCGAGGAGCTGTTTTGGACAAGGATGTGCACACAGCTGGAAGCGGGCGGCCGACAGAGCCGCGCAAACAAAGGAAGAGAAGTCGCCCGGAATGTGTGAGACTGTGGGAGAGGTTGATGGGTGTGGGAGGGCAGGAATTGTGGGCGCTTCAGTGTCTGAATCGTAACCTGCAGATACTACTCCGGCCCGGCAGAAGGTCCTTCTTGACCACCGTGCGCCAGCAGCACCGCTAGCTGAGGGTGAGCTGAACTCAAGGTGTGGCGGAAGATGCTGCCGATTTGTGAATATCACTGGCGTGATCAACGCTTTTACAATTGGCAAAATATGGGATGGCATTTGGCAAAAAAGATCCGAAAAGCTTCCATTATCCTTCTCTCAAGCTTCTATTGCCAACCCGGTGGATCTTATCGAACCCCCGGCTCATGCAAGAAGCAGGGGTCATGAGTAGGGGTCAGTCATGACTGACATCTCACGACAAGGGTGAGAGCACCTGCTCTCTTGGAGCCACAGCCAAGGGAAGGGGGCTTCTCGCTTTTTTAACGACAATGATCTTCCGGTTTGCTTGTTTCAAACAAGTGTGTTTGGGGTACATAACACACGACGACAAGATGGTATTCGTATACGAGAAGCACCTGGAGATTATATTCTAGCAGGCCACCGACCGGCGGCCCTGTGCAGTTTTGAGAGTTTCAAGTCAGCCGACAAGTAGAGTGCCCAAAGCTTGTATTGGACGACACTGGATGCTGGACTTCGGCTGCCCGCATTGGTGTGTGTTCAGTGCTTGCAACGAAGTAGGCCTGGTTAATATACTGTCAGCTGCAACTCCACCTCCATCAACAGGCTTTGGGTGGTTACCCGGCTTCTTTCGACCTCGTTAACCGACTTGGGCGATGATTGTCCCTCGGGGAAACCGTGTCTGCTTTTCGTTGCCGAGACTGGATGCTGCAGGAAAGAATGCAACTTCTCTCTTTTCTACGGCGCACACCTGCAGCCACGAGGCCAGTTGGAGGTCTTTGTTGCTAGTATCCTCGTTTTCAGGCTAGCAACATGCATACTTCGCACTCGATCTGCACGATGCTGTTGCTGAAACGGGTTGGGGAGTGTTTGCCCGAACGACTTGCCCTCTAGCGAATGCCCAACCACGTCCGGTTGTCAGCCATCATGGATGTTTTGTATCTCCTCACTGAAAGACAGTCAATGATGTCTGCCTGTTCCAAGAATGCGTTCCCTCACCAGCCCTGCCATCGAGGCGAACTTCACAGGACAAACAGCCTTTTGCTGCCGTGGTCGCCCCCACGGACGATGTCTGCCACACACAGTCTGTGCAGCAATCCATGGACCAAGAAGGCGGGAGGGCCCTGAGGCCGTCATCTGTGACCCTACTCTCTCACGGCTCACCTGACCCCTTCCATCTTCCAGAAGAAGTGGTTCTTACGAGGTTTCAACCCAAAGAATCGCGGTGGGTTTCAAGAAATGAACATCAATATACAGTCTTCCTCCGGCCAGCCGCCGGAGGTTCGGAATAAGCAATTACTGGAGCCGGCCAAGACGTCGGCCTCGAATCCACTACGAGCTCTCGGTATTGCCGTACCAGTCTGGTATCTGTGACGTTTTTCCCGCCAATGGTTCACGGTAGGTAGGTTTCCAGAAATGCTAGACCAGAGAAATCCCTTCCGGAACGCAAGACAGCGTGTCGAACTGAATAACAACTCAACCATCAACACCGTCTACGCCAAGGCGTATATGTTCTGGGACTCAGCATCCTTCGGGCAACTGTCACCCTTTTCCCCTTGCTCCCCATCTGCCCCGCCGAGCGGAGATCTTGTGCCGGCCTTGCCAGACCATGTGGGACCGTCATCGCGCCGGGAAGTGATCTCTCGTTTCAAGAACTCCACCGAAGAAGATCATGTTATTCCCAAAGAAGCGGTCAAACCCTTGTCGTACTGTCCTGGAGCCTTCTCTTCAAGCCAGCGTTTACCAGTCACCCCCCGGAAGACCTGTCGAGATACTTCTGGGTAGAAGACTAACACGCGTACGTACGCCTATGGCTGAAAATAGAAACCCTATCTGCTATCATGTATGTATAGCACACACCATGATATGCAGGACAAGTCTACCCTACCTTGGAATGTAGGGAACTCCTTTATCGAAGCCGTCTGCTGTAACCCACCATGCGCAATCCAGGAGGATGACCACCCGCTCAGAAGAACATCATTCCTCTCTTCGAATTCCCTCCGGGTTGGACAGACGTCTCCTGACCAGGAAAAGCACTTACCGTTGCATCAACCGTTCACCCCCTACGGCCAGGCCGAGGAAATCTACCTCAAACATGATGTTATCGTCCCGCCGCAGTCGAGAGTGAGTAGACACCGGGAACTGAACGTGGAAGCCTTGTTCCGCCAGCAGATTCCCTTCTCCTTCCCGCTCGGTTGTGTGTTCTAGAAGCCGACGGTCGTAACACATGCACTCGTTCCTGGCCACAATTCTAACACCATTTTCGCGGCCAACACCATCACTTTTCTCTTGATTCCGTCTACCTCCACATAGGGGAGGGGCATACCATACCTGAGGCGTTCGATTCCACTTAACAGAACGTGAACAGCAGATCATAGGCTCAATCCAGTGGCTGGCAACGGTGCCTCGAAACTAGACACAGGGGGGAAACATTATCATCAGCTTGGCACACCGTACATACCTGCCTTATCTCCGCTCTGCCTTTCTCTGGAACCCGTGGAAAGCCAACTTGACTCCCACCCAGGTTTTGTTTCGCAACAAGATGGCATGTCAGACGAGTAGTTTATCTGATCTGTCCGTCTTTAGCTCAAAACCAGCCACTTAGCAAAAACCATGGAAAGTAAGTAACTGGGCGGGCCCCTTCTGCTCAAGAGTCCAAGAAATCAATACCACAAATGGCCAATGTCTGAACTCGTCCAGGTGTTCATGGGCAAGGATTTACTTTTCTATGGCACACTGTTCACTCTCCGCCGGTTCTCAGCTGGATCACGGCGGCTGGACACTGTATACGCAATTTTGAAGGGCATTTAAAGTCTCCGATGTCCTTCTACGGAATATACCTAACCACCGAACTCGTGGTGGTCTGGAGGTCTTCGAAACTCGCGAAGCTCCCCTCTCATCATAAGGAGGTGAACATGGGGCTTTCAACCGTTACATGGATGGCATGGACAACCATCTTTGCGTTTTGCCCTTTCGTCATTTCTCCATACGCTCCCCATCACCTCCCCACTCTATAGTGCGTGATGAAGCTGTGGGCGGACTCGAGACAGTAGAGTAGGTACCAAGGCGGACAACAACTTCATGGGAATCAGCCCTAACCTACCCATGTTGTTACATACCGGTTTGTTCCCTTGAGGTTACTCGGTTGGTAGCAACAAACACTCAAAACCATCACTAACCGACTATGGCCAGGGCTTCTTCCAAGGAAGTGCTGTCGCGGATGCTCCAGTAGCAAAAGGTACAAATAATTACCACTTAGTTTTAAGAGTCTTATGCAGGCAGGGTTCAATCATAAAAACAAAAATTTGCCCGCTTCTCACAGTTTGATAGTTTGGTGCCAGAGAGAGATGACTACCTACCTCAGCTACGGCTCTTTTGCTGTGTACCTAGTTCAACGGAGAACACACAATACGGTAAGCTAAATCCACATGCTACTACCTTAAGTCGCCATTCAAAACATTTCCATTTCACAACAGGAACCAAGTCGCCGCCGCGCACAATATCTCGAAGCCGTCAGAGCGTCGAGGGTTTGCCTTTCAGATAGGAACAAAATTTCATTTCACATATTAGTGAAAGACGTTGTTGGTCTTTCGTATACAAAAAACACTACATGTCACATAGGTACCTACTTCAGCTCGAGGTGCCGCGCCAGGTGAAGACTTGAGAGTAATTGTGTTCCCATTTTTGAAATCATCGAGTGCCTAACGAATAGAAGAACAATAATAGGAAAACGCCTAACCTGAAAGCTAGCCGCCGATACAAATCGCCGTGACCGTGCCCAAAAGCAATTGACAAAGGAAAAAGACAAGACAACACAAGAAAAAAAAAGAAACCACCGCACGATCTGCTATCGTACACTTTCTTTCCGCCTCCTTTGAAATAATCCTCCTATGCTCTCGTTACTGTGCCCAATCGGAGACTTGGTAACAGAAGCGATTTTGAGAAACGTATGAGAATAAATATGTTACAAAAGAATAGCCAAATCGTGGCTGATAAAGAGGTGACCAAGTTGAGGGTCGGCGAAGAAGGTCCTCGGTTTAATAGGGGTGGCTAGGTCGGTCGCCCGTAGGATAAGAGGGCTTGAAGATCTTGAAGATCCTGGATAAGTTTAAACTGGACCTGGGTTCGACACGGGCATGCCGCCGAGCCAGAAGGAGCCCGCGATAATCATGTAGAGCCCGAGAAGCATGGCACCCTCGAGGTAGTTCGACTTGCCATCCTGGACGGTGTAGGTGACGACCAAAACAGACAAGGCAAAGGCAACGGTTTCGACTATACGCAATGTCAGTGGCCGAGTTCAATCAAAAGCTGGCGTAGCCAAGCACCAGTGGGGTTGGTGTCAGACTTACAGGTACCAAAGTTAAGCGACATCGGCTTATCGAGAGCCCATCCGAGAAGAACCAGAGAGGGAGTAACGAGGAGCGCGATTTGGATACTGGAGCCAATTGCGACACCCATAGCGAGATCCATCTTGTTCTTGACGGCCACCACACACGCAGTGACGTGCTCCGCTGCATTGCCCACAATGGGGATGAGAATCAGACCTATGAAAGTCTTGCTCATGGCGCCACTTTCCACAATCTTGTCGATACTGTTGACCATGTGATCGGCGCAGAACGAAATCACAACGGTAGTGACCAGCAAAACCAGCATGGCGGCCCAGGGACCCATCAAAGGCTCGTGCTCCTCCTCCTCTTCGACACCAGCTTGAGCCTCGGACTCGAACAGCGCCTTATGTGTACGCAGGGAGAACAGAAGATAGAAGACGTAAAGGGTGAGCAGAACGATCGAGGTCCAACGGGAAAGGGTCAAAATGCTGGCATCCTTCTGGTCCTTGCTGCTAGTATCCAAAACGCCGTACAGAGCAGCTGGGAGGATCATCGTTGCGGAAGAAAGCGTCATGAGCGAGCAGGTCGTCTGCGCCGCGCCTGTCGAGAAGGATTGTTCGATGGCGTTGCCGTTGATATCGCGCATGTTGTAGATTCCGCCAAGATAGAAGCACATGCCCAAAACCAAGAGCAAGTTGGAAAGAATCGACCCAAGCATGGATGCCTGTACCACCTCGATCTCACCAGCGCGAAGCGCAACAATGCTCACCTGGTTATTTTGTCAGCCACGAACCCAAAACATCCAAGAATGCGGAATAACCCACAATTAGCTCGACTGCGTTGCCAAACGTGGCGTTCACAAGACCGCCAAGCGTTTCACCGAGCCTGGAAGCTATCTCTTCTGTCGCGAATGACAGAATAGCGGCGAGCGGGATAATGGCGAAGAAGTTCAATGTAAAGACAGCAGTCGCGCCCCATTTTAGCGGTGCTGATATTAAACCAAGGGGGACAAAAACGAGCAAAATATTGATCCATCCTGTGAAAACATGTCAGAATTCATGCGGTTGTACACCGGGTTTCTCAGTAGGCACATACCGCTCAGGAGGGTGATCTTGGTGACATTCCATATTTGCGCGGGAATCCGGATCAGGGGGTTGTGGTTCTTGATGCCGGGACTTGTTTGGCGGTTGAACAGCAGATGTCGCCAGAAACTAGGGTCTTCAGAAGAGTGGATGTGGGAGTTTCTATGTCCCAACAGGGGACTCTCCTCGTCGTGCGGCATAGTGCCGTTTGTTGTAGGTGATTCGGGAATTTTGCCGGTAACGACTCGGCGCAGAGTATCACGGTTCTTGATATGAACTGTCAAGTATGATAAGTATTCGGCCAGGCTTTTGCCCATGATTAACAAAATCTAGGAGAAATCTGTTGTTTGATGTTGTCCTGGATGCGGACCCTCATGGCGGGACGTGCTCGCAATGGACAAGGAGGTTGCTTGTTTGCGTCCAGAACACGGGGCTCCGGAGGGGGATATGATTGATGATTTGAGGCAGTTGGGGGATACGGCTGGTTGGTGGTGATGTGATGCAGCAAATGCCAAAAAAGAGGTAGAAAGGAAAGGAAGACAGAAAATACCTCTCCGGGAGGAATTACACGAGTGAAAGAAGACAGTGAAGTGTTACGATGGTGTGGTGTGTAGTGTATGTGTGAGGGTGCCAGCGGGCAACCCAGGAAATGTAAATTTGCGTAGGGGGGGAAATGGAAGAAGTCAAGGATGGGTTTGTAAACTCACACATAATGATGGCGACCTATGGACCGTTTTTGGGTAGTACCAGGGAAATGGGGCGAACGGTAGGTTGGGATTTGGGAACTTGGCTTCAGCGCTGGGGGTGGGTGAACAAAGGTGGGGTTCCCGAACAGTCGATCCCGGGATACAAAGTCTGTGATGAAGAATTGCTGTTTGCGTGAAGTGCGGGACGAAGTACCGAACAGGCCGGCAGCTTTCACGGCGGATTACTTTCCCCCCTCGTTGGCGCGGTTGGGCAGCAAAAAGGGGCGTTCTCTTGCTTGCTGATTCCTGCAAGAAGAGAAGACGAACTGTCAGTCAGCAGCTCATCATCACGTTGCCCGGTCTCTTCGACAAAAGCCAATTGACACTTTTTGCCCTGCATCACCTCCATCGCCGAGTTTCCTCTTCCTCGAAACAAAGACAACCAACATCACAGACCAGCCGCCGCAAGGGCATGCCGATGTCTCGTCCCACGAGCGAACCTCCCACCGCACCGCCGGAATTAGGATGAGTGCGAGCGAGAGGGACCGCTCCCGCCGTGGCCGTCGTCGCAAAAAACTTACACGTCACTGATTTCCAATTTCCAAAAGAGCTATGAGTTTCCTCCGTATCTCCCGGCGTTTCTTGGGACCAGCGAGTCCGAAGCGGTCTGAGATCTGAATTGAGGTGCCAAGCGTGGCTGTGGTAGAGCGTATATCCAATGAGAAAAAAGTCGGTGGTGGTGTGAAGATGGAGAGATTGTCGTCCAAGATCGGTAGGGGCTCGGTAGGGGCTCGGTAGGTCAAGTCAAAATCTTCCGGGAACTCCAAAACGTTGTTGTTCGTCCTTTCTTCAGTCTGTGAGACGTGAAAACCGAATGAATAATGGATGTGTCGCTCCTCTCTTGATACAAGTACGAGTCCGACCGTGCCGTAACAGATTTCAGGTTTGGGCCAAGAAAAGTAACCGCCGGCGTTGGATGGCACTTTTCAGATTCGAAACCCTGTGCCAAATGCTTTTCATAGACCTCAATCAATTGAAGGCCAACAAAAGAGATGTATTGTATACGAATGTCTGGGGGGTTACAAGACGTAAAATAGCCCTACAAGTCTTTTCCAACTGTGGCAGCGCACAACAGAAACAAGTCGTCTTTCAATTGCGAATGCGCAGCAGCGATGATCGAGCGGCCTCTCGCATCAACGACGTAACCAAGGAAGCTGAAATCCAAGCTCCAAGCTCCAAGCTTGCTGCTGGGACTCTTGCTCCCCACAAGAGAGCTTCAGGGGTTGTGCTTGTTTTCCCAGCTATCGATAAGCGAACAAACCGACCCTGTTTCGCGAGTGGACATTTGCGTCATCTCCCAATTTGACGCCAACGACAGTGGACGATGAGGCTGGCCAGACTCTTTCCTCAAAACAAATTGACGCAAAATAAATATCGTGGTCCCCGCTGATCAGCAGCTGTAGTAGACTGTCCATCCTCACGATACGTGGAAAGAAAATTGCTGCTACAGTTTTGAGACGTTTTTCTAACCAGAGACTTACTCGCGCTCTCTCTTCTCCCCGTTGGTCCGATCCCTGCGGCACTGGGACATCTCGCCAAGTTCTCGCGATTGATAAATACATAATGGATCTTCCATCTCCCCTTCACGGCGGCCTCGGAAATAGCGTTCCTGGCTGCCCGTCGATATCCCTCCTCCGTTCAAAACCACCGTCAAGACTCGTCGCCCGAGCCGTCCCGTCATCCCATGTACGGTAACGCCAATGCCCCTGCAGGAAACATGTCACGTCTGCATTTTGATTCGACAGTCGGCATCGGGATCACCATCTCCGCACACTGCAGTGGTGCACTTGTGACACCTGAGAAAAATCTCAGGAGGCCTCCCTCCTCCGTGCCAAGATTTCCAGGCTCACAGGCCAATTTCCCCCACTCTTGCTACGCGCTAGTGAGGACTCTCTCCACACGTGACATTTTAGAGACGGGGATGCTGTGTGGGTCTGTCCGGCATCCGATGAGATCCACGTGTGATTTCGGCCGCTGCCGAAGATGAGTGGAGACTCCCGGTTCGGGGGGAAGGCTCGGAGGTGATGCCCCGGAGCCGAATCTGATTCACGGACGTGAGCTACTGAGATATGACCTCGAGCCTTTTGATAGGCTTGCGAAGAATCATGCAATGGCATTGCATTCTATAAAGTGACAGCGCCCATGGAGCACCATCTCTCAGCGATTGTGCCACAAACACATGCCGTCGAGATCTGACAAACCAGGGCTCAAACTTTTAAGCCAGAAGAATGGATGAACATGTCCGGGAGTATAAGTAAGTTGAGTAAAAACTCGATGGCCTTTTTATCGAGACGATGGACAAGGCAAGGCTGTATATGCCCCGGACAATGTTCGTAGCCTTTCCAGGGTTATCAATCAGCAGGTACTTAAGATGGTAGCTTTACCTGCTTTGACTTTCTCGTAGACTTAACAGGTTGAAGTGCGGCTCGCTCGTTTCCACGAGACTGAAAATAAGGTTAACTCTTAACAGATGTAGCAAAGATTTGAGCAACAGCCTCGGTTTCCTCCCTTTCCTTGACAAAAGACAGCAGCTCAGAGACTAACCCCCCTCAACTCCTCCACCACCCTCTCCGTGAACGCCTGCTGCAACAAGATTCCCACAGTCCCATCATCACTCTGCTCATCATTCTCACCCACCCCAAACCCCTTCTCTCCATGCGCCCAAAGACATCTCTCTACAGCAGCAGCGTATCGATCTCCCACGATATTCCTCAGTTCCTTCAACGGATTCGTCTCAAACGGCGCCCCCTTTTTCGTACCCAGCAACCAATCCCGTACACTCTTGCTCTCGTCCAGCGGTACGTTCGGCAATGCCACCTTCTCCTCTGCGTCGCCGGGCTTTGCGTGTCGCCCAAGAGACATAAGCACATGCAACCTCTCCCAATGGGCAATCTCCAACAACAGCAACCCCAGGGAATACAAATCATACGTCTTCCTCGAGTTCCGTTCCGTAGGCCGTTGTCGCTGAATCGTAGGCCACCGATACAAATCCCAGACAATATCCGTGTCTCGCGCGGTAGTCTGCGTACCTACTGGCCTGGAAAATTCGAATCCTGACAGTAGTGGTAGGGATGGATCATATTTCAACCCGGCATGACCATCCGTCGTAGGGTCTTCGTTAAAGTGGAAAACGACGTTTTCAGAGAGGATCCCCTTGTGCAGCCAGTTCACTGCATGTAAATTCAGGACTGTAAAGCAAAGCTTTGAAGCGAGGGAAATTCTTTGGGAGAGAGAGGGTTTATACCCCCGGTTGCCGAGAAGCGAATAAAGGGAGACAACTTGCGTGTCGTAGTCGCTTCCTTCGGGGAGCTTGAAGATCCACCCATACCGCTCGGCGCCGGAAACTTCGCGGTCGTCAAAGTACGCCAGACAAGTAGGTGCGTAGAGAGAGGTAGGTTTGGAGAGGTGCAGCATTTCTGCCAGTGCTAACGTGCGGAGGGCAGATTCTTTATCTTTGAGGGAATTGGGCGGGAAGTCGCCCATGATTTTCCATTCTACCCAGACGGGGATGTCTCCATCGGATGTGGTTAAGATGCCTCGAGGCCGGGAGAGGGAAGGGGGGTAGTCGACGTCTTCGTTCCATTCAAAGTCTTCAGACAGGTCAGATTCGGTGAGTTTCCGTACGGTGATGTTGAGGTCGGAGAGCCGTACTGAATCCAGCATAGACTCGGAACGGAGTTTGGCCAGGATGGCGTCTGAGGTGCGAGAGAGCTTTTTGAGCTGGACGAGGTCTTGGAGGTTCTTGTAGTTGGTGTGAGTTTTCTGTTGGGGGTTATTGGATGATGTTGAAGAAGAGGCAGAGGTGAGAGCGCAGCAGGCTTCAAACATGTCCCGAAGGTCCTGGATGTCGTTTCTGGCCAGAAGCATCTCCCGGTAGGTCTTGGCCGTGATCTCGTCGATGCGCTGATCGCGGTGGTTGCGCACGAGCTCGTGGAGGCGCTCGGTCAGGAAGTGCAGGTCTTCGAGGAGCTTCTTGAATTCTTCCTCGTCGATTACGAGCCAGCGTACGCGGGAGGGGTGGGTGACGATCTCTTTGGTGTTGTGCCCGGCTTTGCTGAGGAAGTCCCGGATATGGTTGGTCCCTCGGAGGTGTCTTCGTTCTTTTTTCTTCTTTTCGTAGGAGACGGCTAGGCTGGATACCCCCTTGACGACGTCGATGTCGGTGGCGGTTGCTTCGTCGTCATCGTCGTTCTCCTTGACACTTGCGCCACCCGGTTCCTTGTCCTCGTCTTTATGATTTGAGGTGTTGTCCTCTTCCAGCCCCTTTTCCTCGGTCTGCCCCTTTTTCCCAGTCTTCTTTTTGCTCTTGGCGTTTTGTTCTTGGTAGGGGTTGAGCTCGTTGCCGTACCGGGCGTTGTACTCTCGGAATTCGGAGAGAAGCCATTCGATCCGGGCAACGATGGCCACAAGTTCGATGCCCTCCGCTCCGAGTCCTAACACAGAGCCGAGGGTTGAGCCTTCGGGGACCTCAATTAGTCCCGCGGCTTGTCCCCAGGCTAATACACGGTTGTATTCGATGATTAGTTGAAGCCTATACTTTTCACAGTCCTTTGGCATCTCCACCAGGGCCGTCAGGAATTTGAATACTATACAACGTATTAGCATATGTCCACAAATCCAGGGCGTGATTTCTTCGACAAAACTCCCAAGTATAAACCCTTCACACCTGTGCAATGCTACTGGTATGTGTCAACTGATCTGATAGCACGAATGCTTATAGAAATTGAACGCATGCTTATTGAAATTGAACGCGTCTGCCTTCTTTTAATATGCCTGGAGTGTTTATTCGAACGTGGGGAAGGCCGAGTTGACGGGCGTTCAACGGAAAAGAGCACGCCCTGATAATTAAAGTGCAAGTGTTCACTTACTCCTGATAGTGCTATCAAATACATCCCACGTCAGTGAGATAATACCACCAGCGACCTCCATTATTCGTATGATTTCTCGAATCACTGAAAGAATGGAACTCAAAGTGCGAATAGAGCTTGATGAAGGTACTCAGCGGCAGTGCCAGCTTTAGAATAGGTATACGGTAATGGTTTGGGATTCAGAATGGGAGCGGCTTGAATGATCTAAGCGGTCAATTGACAGCAAGTTGATGGCAAGTTGAGTCAGATGGTGTGACACCCCTAAGTCCACAGCATTTCAGGCAACAGCACCTATCACTGAAGAAAGCTCGATTCCAGTATTTGTTCCGGTCTGCACACAGGGCGGTACTGTTAACGTTGTGCCTCCCACCTCAGTGTTGGTGTTGCGCTCGGTACCCGATTGTAGGAAATCTGCCCAATCATTGCTCTGCCACATACGAATAAGGAGACCTGGAGCTGTCCAATCTGCCTCACTAACAAGACCCATCTTGGACGCCGTCTACCCAATGAGGAGTTTCACGTTTGAGGAGCCATCTGGGGCTTTTCTTCTTCTTTTTTTTCATTCTTTTTTTTTTCATATTATCATCTCTGCATGTTTAAGAATGATAATTCCTGCATCTTATACTAGCTTTTACACTGTTCCTTTCGTGAAAGATCTGGGGGGTTTATTTCAGAAGAACATTTGAAGTCTTATGAACCAAGAAGTGTTGAGGATTTACACAGCCACTGTTCGACATCCTCACACCTCATCAACCTATCCCATCCGCCTTCAAAAATAATAGTAGCGCGGATTTCCATTCGTCAATATCCGCATGAAACTCCCGTCGAAACTCCATGAATCACACTTCCTCCCACCTTCAATTGCGGAGGCCATTTGTGAAGGTGGTTGCACTGCATACCTACACAGATGTCAAGTATGACCTCCATGATTGATGGTTTAGGGCGCCTTTTCCTCCTCTGCCTCGATCATTGTCTCTAACCTGCATATGCGGGACAATCCCGACTGTCATGAGTCACTTGAGCATGGAGACGATGTCAAAGAGATGCCGCGGGTTTCCGCTCCATGACCACACCCCACGGCTCTTATATTCACACGTGAGGCTATCCAGAATTGAACATGCTCTTGACCGGATGACAGTCTGCGCCTTGCCAAGCCGGATCGTGGGTGTCGTTGTGGTTAGCTCAGTGGCGCCTGGCTTTCAGAAACGTCTGGAGCGCCCTCCGAGTATGCATCTCGCCACGGCTTTTCGCGGTGCAACCATTCGAGGTGTTCACCACGAGAGCCTCAAGGTAATTATCGTGGGGTGATACGCCAGCCCACATGTGAACCCAGCAGCATTTTCTCAATACTGCAAGCCACCGGAGTGGCTGGTCTGAGGCTGTTTTCCCGGGCTTGTCAGATGGAAGATGCATGGGTTCCCATTGTCATTTGTTGTGTTTGTAACCCGAAAGGAATGTTCCCGTCAGGCTGGGCAGTGAGCACCAACCAAGAAGGCCGCCAACAGCCTGTGGCCGTTCACGTCACTTTAAAGACTTCCCACGATTTTCCCCAATTCCTTGGTCCCGGTTTCCAAGTTCACTCACCGAGAAACCTAGAATTCCTTCTTGCCACCACTGGCTCTGACTCTTAATCCTGACGACTCGAAAATGACAGATGTTGCAAGTCCTCAGGACGAGCTTCATTCTGAACCTTCAAATAAGCTTTCCTCTCAAAGAGTAAGACCGACGCCGCGACGGGTGCCAACTGCAAACCGCGTCACAATCGCGATACCCAAGCCCACCCCCACCGGCGATGTCACCAGCGCCCGCTCCGGGTCTTCGGCAGCGATCCGATCTCCCGATCTCAACGTCACGTCAACGCCATGGGCCAAGAAGCTGATTCTGACCCTCGACGGCGGTGGCATCAGAGGGTACTCATCACTCATCCTCCTCCAGGCGCTTATGAAGGAGATTGCGCGGATCGAGCAGGAATACAATGAGGAGGCAACTTCGAGCGCCTACACCACAAAAATACCCCGCGACCAGATCCCCGACCCTGTCTACCGGAACGAGCAGTACCTACCATGTCACTACTTCGACTACATCGCCGGCACCAGCGTCGGCGGCCTGATCGCGATTATGCTAGGCATGCTGGGGAAGAGCGCCGACGATTGCATCAGCGAGTTCCACCGCCAGAATAAGGCTATCCCATTAGCCGACGACCTCGTCGGTCTCCCTGCCATTGAGTTCCCTCTGCTCTATAGGCGGAGCACCTGGCCCACCAAGCGCACGCGGTCCTTCTTCGACACCTTTGCAAAGTTCAGCGTGGCCGCGACCGCGCGCAACATCACCGCCGCGGGCATAACTAGTGTCTCACCTACGGCCATGACCACGACCCCGACAACCGCAGCCACCGTCTCGTCCCGCGCCTCCTCCATCGCCTCGACGGAATCCACCGAGTTCCGCAAAGACGCCTACCAATGCCAGACTCTAGCCTGGTGCACCGAAGTCGAGCGCCACCGAGCCCGCCGCCCCTATGCCTTCTGCACCTACAAAGAGGAAGAAACAAGCGACGACCCATCCTCCAGTCTCGTCTCCATCCCCGAAGTAGCGAAAGCCATCACCACCCCCTCGTCCCACTCGTTCAAACCGTTCAAGCTGGGGTCGGGCCAGTTCGTCGACGGAAGCAAGCAGATCCGTGATCCCACCCTCGAAGTCCTGAAAGAGATTACTTCTCTCCTCGATGACGGCGAACCCGCCATCGACCTGCTACTTTCTCTCGGCACGGACGAACACCAAGTGTGGTTCTACGAGAAACTCCGCGCCTTCACCTTTAACGCGTCCTCTTCACTATCTTCTACCCCATCGAAGGAGAAGCTCCGGGAAGCGAGTGTGCACAAAGAAGAGGGAAAATCCTACAAGACCTACCACCGGTTCGAAATGCCAGATATCAAGCTGGGTTTCCGCAAGAAGTACTTTCTGGCAGAAATCGAGGAAGCCACCTCAACATGGCTGGAGAGCGAAGAACAAAAACTTCAGATCAGCAGGTACGCGCGGATGCTGGTGGACCGCCGACGGGCGAGGGCTGAGACGACACGGTGGGAGACGTTTGCGCTGGGGGTGAGATATACGTGCCATCACCAGGATTGTAAAGAGCCGGAAAAGATCTTTGAGGGACGTGGGCAATTCTGCGATCATCTGGAGCGGAAACATGATCTTGCGAAACAAGCAGCGAGGGGTGTGGTGGATTTCGAGGGGGAGTTGGATAAGGGGCGGAGGTTTGGGTTCAGTTGATGAGAATTTGATGAACGCATTGTAATGATGGGATTTAAGGGAATATAGCGATCATTTCTTTCGGAAAGCATGGCGTTTCCAGGGAACGGAAAACGGGTTCTGAGGAACTTGGGGATACCACGGGATCGACATATGGGTTCAAAGGCGTTCGTTTGCGGTTTTCGATATCAGCATACGTTTAGGATTACGTATCTATATGTGGAATATGATGTGATGAATTTTTTTTTAAAGGAACCTACTCTAAGTCTTCTGATATATCCCCCGGATCTTTCAAGAGGAGGAACAGTGCAAATTGTAGTCTGAGATGCAGGAGATATCATTTTCTGAGGATACAGAGACACTGTTGCTACCGCAGGTCCAGTAAGCCCCGACGTTTTCGTAGTCCAGGCAAGTAATAACTTGGAGAATGAAAATACCATAAAGAAATACTTCTTGTACCTCATAAATTACAAGTATCTCCACGACCTTAGGCCGTGATCTTTTCCAATGAACGCCTGCCAACTCGGTCCTCTACGAATTCGGATAATCAAGAGAGGTATAGATAAAAGAAGGTGACGCATGCAATTCAACTAAGCATTCATGCTATTAGATTAGTAGTTAACACATGCCGGTATTCATGATTTATTTTAGGGTGTTAAGTCGAAAAAAAACACGCCTTTAAAAACATATACAACACATACAACACATACAACACATACAACACATACAACACATACAGCACATATATAAGAGATGTCTGTGGGCGTACAGAGAGGAGGGTTTCGGGGTGGGCGAGAATGATGAATAGAGTGATGACGGGATCGTGGGGATCTTGTTGCAGGAGGCTTTCAAGGAGAGGGTGATGGAGGAGTTGAGGGGGGTTAGTGTTTGAACTAGTTACCTTGGTGCGATTATCTCGGGAAGAAAGGGGGAAACTGAGGCTGGCTGTAATGGTGGTAAGAAGGGGGTTAATGGTTATGATGTTATGGTATCGTTAGAAGCGGCCTGGTGTCCTGGTTTTCAAGTTTGGATTTTGGGATATTGGTATGGACTGACTGAGTTCTGCTTGATCGAACTTGACTTTCTCTCTCCATGTTCACCAGTTCTGTGACTGTAAGAGCGGTGAGTCCCATATTTCCCCCTATATTCCCGCCATAACAGCGAGGAGCTTGCAACGCCTTCCAATTGGGAGCGCTACGTTTTGAATGTTGCTGTGTTTTTGTACAGTGTTTATACAAGTCTGAGATCATCGAAAGAAAACGCCCCAAACGCCAGGTTTCCATGCTGATATATACACGATGCTGCCGTCCTTAAACCTCTGACTGCGCACCAGCTCCCCATAATCTAATTTCTCTTTCTTGTATTTTCTCGAAACCCGACCCTTTAGTCGAGGCCGTTCTCAGACTTCCACCTAGCAAGGTACGTCTGGGGATCCTTGGGGCCGAGCTTGGTCTCGTATTGGCCGTATGTCTTGCGGACGTTGTTGGTGACGAAGGGCGTGAGCTGTTTTTGCTCAATTAGCATCACATCCTCCAAGAATCGAAAAGATAAAAACAAACCTTGAAGTTGGTAAGATCAGGACACACATATGTCCGCACCTTGTCCCACTCAATCACATAACCACCGTACTTGGTATGGCGACCCATGGCACCCGAACCGGTGCCCTTGTAGAAGCCCTTGTTGACGTCCTTGGTCGTGAGCCGCAGCTTGCGGTAGCGCATGCCCAGAAGGGCGCGGGTCGGCTGCATCTTGTTCTCGTTTTCGTTCGGGGGTGTGGTGGGCGGTGGTGGTGGTAAGCTTCCCGGCGCCGACAGCGATATCTGAACCTCAATCGCTAAATTTTGTCTCCAACTTCTGGTCGACAGCACAGTCCACGGCGCTCGCACGGTGAAGGGGACAGGGGTGGGAGCTAGGCGGAAAGCCTGCCAAGAAGAACCATTCCCCACAAAATCTTTTTGCAGGTCCCCCCACACTCACCGCCCTAAAAGTCTGGGAAAAATACCGGCAGAAAATTACCAATTGCCATCAATCCCAGTGCTTGCACTTTTTGACCGGCCAGCTTCTTGTTCCAAGACCAACAACAAGACAACAAGATGCCGGGCCGTCAATCACACGGGAGACCTCTCCTCGCGGCCTCGGGCGCCAAACAAGGAAAATCACACGCCAAAACCTTCAAAAAGTCCCGCGCAAAAGCCACCTCCAAAGCTCTCGATGCCTTCGCCCTCGCCGCCGAAGAGCTCGGTCCCGAGCGCCCCATGCGCGGCGTGCGCATGAGAGACCTAGAAGAACGTCCGGAGCCAGCGCAAAAGAAGCGAGGTCACGATGACGACGATGACGAAGGAGATTTCGAGGAGGACGACGACGATGAGATGGGCGGAGCTCCCCAGAAGAAGCGCGCCAGGCGAGACGAGGACAACGATGACTTTGAAGGGTTCTCGGGCGGCAGCGACAGCGAGGAGTGGCACGTTGGTGTGCAAGACGGAGACGAAGATTCAGATCTCGACTCGGACGAGGCGTTTGGTGAGAGCGACGAAGAGAAATTCGAAGGGTTCGCTTTTGGCGGGAGTAGTAGTATAAAAAAGCCCAAAAAGAAGAAGAAGGCGGCCGATGACAGTGACGAGGAGCAAGAGGAGGAAGAAGAAGACGAGGATGATCTCGAGTCGCTTGGTTCGGACGCCATTGATCTGGCAACGGCACTGGATCAATACTCAGACAGCGAGGAGGGCCAAGAAGGGGAAGAGGGTTCAGATGAAGAGGAGGACGAGGCATCGACTGATGGCGATGATGAAAGCGAGGAAAGCGACGAGGAGGACCCAGAAAAGCTGGATGCGCTGCAAAAGATGATTGCTGGCTTCGGTGGGGAAGACTCAGACGACGAAGAGGGCGCGAAGCCTTCAGGGAAACCCAAGCTCAGCCTGAAAGATCTTGGCCTGGCGGGTGTCAAAGATCCTCACATCAAGAAGTCGCTGAAGCTCATGAACAAGGAAGAGAAGGCGATCAAGCCTGGTGCCGCTCAGAAGCTCGCAGTACCCCTTGCCAAGCGCCAGGAAGACAGGATATTGCGGGCCGCCGCCTACGAAAAGACTACAGAGACACTCAACAGGTGGATTGATACCGTCAAGCACAACCGCCGCGCGGATCACCTCATCTTCCCGCTCGCCCAAAACGCACACGACCAAGGACTCGACGGCGGCGAGCTTCAACCAGTAACTCAAAAGACGGCGGGCACTGAGCTCGAGAGCACAATTCTTGCTATTATGGAGGAGAGCGGTCTTGGCCCAACAGTTAACAAGACCCAAAAGGAGTCGGGTGGTTTGGAGGGCAAGAACCAGTTGTCAACAGCAGAGCAAAAAGAAATCGCCCGGCAAAGGCGGCACGAGCGTGAACTGCACTCTCGGGAGATGGCTCGAGCGAAGCGCATCAAGAAGATCAAGTCGAAAGCATACCGCCGCATTCACCGCAAGGAACTTCTCAAAGAACAACAAGCCGAGCACGAGGCTCTTCTCGAAGCCGGCGAGCTTGACTCTGAAGAGGAGCGCGAAGCTCAAGACCGGAGGCGAGCCCAGGAACGCATGGGTACTCGCCACAGAGAAAGCAAATGGGCCAAGCTGGGCAAGAAGGCTGGTCGCGCTGTTTGGGACGAGGACTTTCGTGCTGGTCTGACCGACATGGCTCGCAGGAAGGAGGAGCTGCGACGCCGTATTGAAGGCCGAACAGGCAACTCAGACGATGACGATGGTCCAGATGTCTCGATGGAGGATGCGGATGACAAGCGCGCTCTTTTGGCAGAGCTCGACCGCGCGGCTGGCTACAGCGACGATGATGAGCCCAAGTCTGCGCTGATGCAGATGAAGTTTATGCAGCGCGGCGAGGAGTTGAGGAAGAAGGAGAACGACGAGCTCATCGCACAAATACGACGCGAGATGGACTCTGATGGTGAAGCTGGCTCAGCCGACGAAATGGACATTGGCCGTCGCCAATATGGCGTGGGCAAGCCGGCTCTCAAGATGCCAGGTGACCAGGCCAAGAAGGCTAAGAAGGCCGCCGCAGAGGCATCCGAACCTGTGATCTTCAAAGAGAACCTCAGCCGGTCTGAAGCAGCACCGCAAGTAGAGTCTTCCGAGCCAGTAGTTTCCGCTCCCGGCGCCGCCGGTGCATGGTCCCGCGTCGGACAGGAAGGCCGCAAGAGCAAAAAGGCCGCAAGCAAGGGCAAGGTTGAGGAGCTCGATCTGTCCAACGCAGCTATGCTCGCCACCAAGTCCAAACCCAAGACTAAGGCGCAAACTCAAACAGCCGAGCAGGATGATGACAATGACTCGGACGACTCTGATGCCATCCACCTCCCCATGGCCATCCGCGACCAGGAACTCATCAAGCGCGCCTTTGCGGGTGAGGACGTTGTCGGCGAGTTCCACCGCGAAAAGGCCGAGGTAGAGCAAGAGGATGACGACAAGGAGATCGACAACACCCTTCCCGGTTGGGGCGGTTGGGTTGGTGATGGCATTAGTGCGCGCGAGCAGAAGCGACACAAGGGCCGGTTTGTCACCAAGGTCGAGGGCATCAAGAAGAAGGACCGTAAGGATTACAAGCTTAAGGACGTCATTGTCAGTGAGAGGAGGGTGAAGAAGGTACGTTTTTCTTCTTTTATGTTCAGTTTCTTTTCCCCAAGTTTTCCCTCTTTTTACATGATGACCGTTTTATACGTTTCCTATTAGCCTGACTTGGCCTGAATCGTCATATTCTGTGCCTCTTATGAAGTCAATTTTGTGATATCCTGATCTTACAAGAGAGAAACCTGCTTCGTTATCAATCACTTTGTCATTTGCGACGAACCAGAACTAACAGACTGGAAAACACAGAACGACAAGTACTTAGCCACGGCACTACCTCACCCCTTCGAGTCCCACCAGCAGTATGAGCGCTCGATGCGCATGCCCGTGGGACCGGAGT
This sequence comes from Podospora australis, assembly GCA_033296905.1. NCBI lineage: Eukaryota > Fungi > Ascomycota > Sordariomycetes > Sordariales > Podosporaceae > Podospora > Podospora australis. The sequence goes on along the minus strand of MU864446.1, from coordinate 4,097 downwards.
GGTCGACCAAGGAGGTGTTCCAGGGCGCGACCAAGCCTCGTGTTATTATCAAGCAGGGCATTATTGCTCCCATGTCCAAGCCAATGGTTTAAGTCTATTAGGCTATGGTGTCTTATGGTTGCTTGTTTGCTGGGTCCGGTGGTTTGACTTTGCTTCTCATTGCAGAGTTTAATAGCATTTTAAAGGGGTTACACAAAAGCTGGGCATCTGATCTTGGGATAAATACGGCGTTTTCTATGTTGTTTATATAATGTCCAACCAATAGGGATCACGAGCATTTTTCAAAGAGAACAGAAATGCTATCCATAAAGTATACAACAGAGCAGTGATTGTATCTTCAACCATTTTGCATACACAAAGAGCACAACCAGAGATCCTTCCGCTTCAATTCATTTTTCTCTAACACAGAGCCCAAAAGAAACCCGACGAATGCTTGCAAATATGCCACCTTCAACTTCAATGCCTATGATAACCAAAAGTACATGCTACACCCAGATTTCTTCCATAAATGTGCGTCTTCCTCTGCTCTTTTTTCTCTGTATATACGTTGTACAACGCTTATCCCCGTCTGTATATGATTTTTTTTGGTATGCCAAACACAACCAAGAAAGTGCAGCGAATGAAGGAGACCACTCATGCCCCATTCGCCTCCAGCTTCCCCTCCGTCTGCTCCAAGTACTTGACCATATCCTCAATAGTAGCCACCTTGAGCCCCCACCTTCTCGCAAAAGCAATACACGCCTCCCCCCTCATCATCCCCGGCTCTTCTCTCAGCGCCTGGCCCTCTACCTCCTTGCCGTCTTCCACCAGCTCACTAATCACCGCGGCCGGGTACATCCCCGCCATTCTGCACAAATCAATCGCCGCCTCCGTGTGTCCTCTTCTTTGCCTGACACCGCCCGGTCTCGCTCTCAGGGGGAAAACGTGTCCAGGCCGGCGAAAAGATTCTACGGTAGCAGCAGGGTCGGCAAGGGTACGGCAGGCCAGGGCGCGGTCGTGGGCGGAGATGCCGGTTGTCACCGAGGGGTCGGCGCTGTCGATGGACACGGTGTAGGCGGTGGCGCGGGGGTCTTCGTTGTTTACGACCATTTGGGGGAGGTCGAGAGCCAAGGTGCGCTCGGGGAGGATGGGGGCGCAGATGAGGCCGGAGGAGTGGCGGACCAGGAAGGCCATTTGTTGAGGGGTGACGGAGGAGGCGGCGATGATTAGGTCGGCTTCGTTTTCGCGGGAGGGGTCGTCGAGGATGACTACGAATTCGCCATTTCCTTGAGGGACAGTTAGTGCTGGCACAGGACAAGGGGAAAGGGAACGTACGGAATGCCGCGACGGTATCCGGGATGGAGTCGAATTGTGACGAGTCAATTTGGTCTGCGGAAGGCATGGTTGCTTTTTGTATAACGTGTCGCAAAAGTGATGCCTTTTTGCGCTCCTGAAGATGTTGTGTCGCGTGGGACCGGAAAGTCGCTGCTTGTGTTCGGCTGCTTTGGCTGGCTGGTGGGGGGTTTGGATCGGCTCAATTGCGAATTAAGGAGGGGTCCCGAAAAATTGGAGAGGCAAGCGACTTCGGCATGTAAATGCAAGTAGGGTCTTTTTGGGATCAAAAAGCAAAGCTATGAAAAATTCGCTTTCGTCAGCCGTCATTGGGGGAATGAGGCTGTTCTAATAATTTTTTTTAGACTTGCAGGAGGCGACCGGACTGCTGCAGGGTCGGGATAATAGGAGGTGTGCAATTGAGTGAGACAAGAGTCAGCTGCCAGACAAGAGGACCCGGGCGGTCGGGAGCACGAGGGAAGTGCTTTGGCGCGCAAAGGAAGATAAACTCGGTCTGCCTTGATCTCACATCTGCATTCTGCAATGTTGGTTAAAATACTACGTCTTGTTATACCGAAGTCTCTTCTGGGCACATTTTACACACTCATGCAGTTGAATCATCATGCTTACTGAACTTACATAAGTCTCTGTAGACAAAAACTCCAAGGATGGTCGCGCAACGGCTCGCCAGCAGCTGCAAAGATGACCATTGCTGACAAACTTGCATGTCCTCGGCTTTCTTGTGAAGGTCTCGTGGGGACGGAGTTCCTTGCAGGACGGGCGGGAGGTTGGAGCGGAGGTGGGGGGTTGGAGAGGGATGACTACTGACTCTGGTTGCGGGGTACAAGTGCCCAAGACGCTAGAATTGTTCTGGAACCCCGCGCGGCTTGGCTGGTGGACCAGGCCGTCGATCATCCTGGGCCGCAAGTGTGCGCCCGCTCTGTCGGTGCGCGATGCGCGCGGACCCTTTCGAGTTCCCAATTCCCAACCGGGAAAAAAGCTTTGGGGGAAACAGGAAGCTGTACAATCGCATCCCGCAGGGTTCTCACAACACCGCACAAACTCTCAAGATGCGACCATCCATACGATCAGCCGCCCTGCTCCGGCCTCCCTGCCGCCGGGCAGTAGCAGCAGTGTCACAAACCCCCTCAACCGCCTTCAGACTCCAACCATCACCAATACAACCCTCCGTATCACGAAATCATTCTACATCCTCCGTAAACGCAACCGAAATCTCCCACTTCTCAGCCCTTGCCTCCTCCTGGTGGGATCCCCACGGCCCCTCCCGGCCCCTCCACCTCATGAACCCCCTCCGCCACGACTTCATCCGCACCTGTTTGTCCTCGTCCGTCGCCTCCCCGCCCTACCAAAACCTCAACTACCTAGACGTCGGCTGCGGCGGGGGCATCTTCGCCGAGTCTGCCGCCCGTCTCCCCACTACTGCCTCTGTCACAGCCATCGACCCCTCCCCCGAGATCTTGACAATCGCCCGCGCTCACGCTAAACGCGATCCTTCCCTCGCATCTAAGCTCTCCTACGTCAACGCCAGCATCGAGACTTTACCCCCTCGAACGGTAGATGTGGTTACATGCTTCGAGGTCATCGAACACGTGGACTACCCGTCGCAGTTCCTGGATAAATTGGGAGAGTTTGTGCGACCGGGCGGGTGGCTGGTGATGAGTACCATTGCGCGGACGTGGACGAGTTGGTTTACGACAAATTTGGTGGCAGAGGATATTCTGGGGATGGTGCCCAAGGGGACGCATGATTGGAACAAGTATATTCATGAGCACGAGCTGGCCGAGTATTTCCGCAAAGACGGGAAATGGGGGGCTCCCCAAAAAATGGGGGTGGTGTTTGTACCGGGTTGCGGGTGGAAGGAGGTCAGGGGGAGTGAGAAGATTGGGAATTACTTCTTTGGGGTGCAGAGGGTGGCATGAAAATATACCTCGAGCCCGAGGAACCGGGTTGGGAGAGGGAACGAGGGTTCCTGTGTACCAGTGGCTGTAAAATAGGATTGTACGATAGGGGGCATCTTGGTGGACAACCAAAGACTCGCCTATTGCATGGCTGATGACTGAACCTCGAATTCTACTGGCATGGCTTGGAAAGAAAGGGATTGGTTTTGAATATATCTTTTGCAAGGTCGATGGCATATAACACTGGCATCAAACTACCCCAACCTAACAACCCTCCACATCCTCAAACACTCCTGCAAATCCAACGAAATCGTCCCCTCCGCCGCCGTCGTTGTATCTCTTATCATCGCCACCAGCAACGTGGCATACGCAAACGTGACCTGATCCTCTTGCACCGCGGCCAAGTCCGATTTCCTCATTCCCCCGTTCTCCGCCCAGCTCTTCCACAGATCCAACATCCTACACAGTTTTCCGGAAAACTCCCCGTCCAGCACCATCCTATGCAGCAACGTTCCCACAACTTCTTTAAGATCCGTATTTGGCAGTATAACGTCCCGTTTTGACTTGAGCCAAGCTAAATGGTGCTCAGCCACCCTCTTCGTATCCCATTTCGGGGACTGAAAAGCTTCCGTGACCCTCGTTTCTTTCCTTTGGTTGTCAAGGCGGAGTTTATCCCTCACTATTTTTGTCAGCTATCCCCCCATGTTTACCAGGTAGGAAGGAAAAAAAAAAAAAAAAAAAAAAAAAAAAAAAAAAAAAAAAAAATAAAAACAAAAAAAAAAAAAAAAACAAAAAAAAAAAAAAAAAAAAAAAAAAAATTTTTTTATAAAACACCCCCCAACCCAGCCGTGCCCAACAACCAAAAAA